>APFE031578768.1:7806-65906 GCA_000404065.3 Pinus taeda
GAGTCATTGAATGACTCCGCCGGGTCATTGCTGACTCGGCCGACCGATCCGTTTCATTGGCCGGGTCAGCAACCAACCGATCGACCCGGAATGACTCGGCCGAGTTATAAAACACTGGTTGATACTATGCACAATGTACAACATGCAAAATTATGACAGCAATAGCAAAACAACCTATAATTCATGGTAATCAATAAATAAACAAGGCTATTGAATAAATAAAAAGGGTTGCAGCAATTTTCTAATGGTTGAAAATGCATAAAACAGCGATTAAATTGTAGATGTCAGCCTTAAAAAGATGGCTGAAAAAAAAAAAAAAAAAGAAGTGATATCTTTTAATTCAATTTAGTATATGTAAAGCCTAACCCTAGCAATGTGAGGTCAAAGGTATTTTATGCTTTTTAATGCAGATTTTGCTGTAACCTAACCCAGGCAAGCAGTCCCCAACAACAAAATTTCTGGGTGTTAAAGATTCACTTTATTTCAAGGACATAAAATTTCACATAAGGATGGAGCATCAAAAGGTGGTCCTGAACCTTATGATTCAAAACCTAAAAATAAAAAAAAGTTTTGGACAGACAATGCTGAGTCAGAAAACAAACATAGAGCTCAAATTTAATACAGAGAAAAATCTACTCGAAAATTTAGAAGTTACAAGGATAGAAATGGGCAAGATTTGAACACTCTATACAAAAGAAACATGCGCAGTCATAAGAGGAAGCATGCCAAAGCTAAAACTGCCATGCCTATTCAAATGAACTGCCCGAATCAGGTCATTGCCATGAGAGAATGTAGATTTGGAGGCCAACATTACTAGAGAAAAAAAAAAAACATCAAAGATCAAGAGAAAAGAAACACCTAGCAAAGCGAAAAAGATATTTGTCCCTCTTCAGTGCGAGAAACCCTAAAAACATGGAACTTAGGTATCAATCAGTTGCTGCAAATATGAAAACAATTGAAGACAGCATCACCTTCAACATCTCCGAACGTCGTTGCCCTTCCTCCAAACATTGGCCTTCTAGTACTTGATTGTAGATACATACAAATTCATAAACTTTTCCAGTACCCTGGGAAGACTCATAGTGAGAGCCGCAAAGCGGTATAGTTTTCACCATCATCGAACTCCGCGATGTCACTGCTTAGGTGAACGAAACGTCGAAATCACTGGAGGCTGGTTGAGGTATGTTCCCAGAATCATTAACTTGGTTCTCAGGTATCTAATGAGATACCATGCCCGCAACTGCAGATATGGGTATCTGTGCTTTCAATAGTATAAAATAAATGATGAATCGAATCAAAGACAATCCAGAACCACGCCCCATACCATCGTAAAAAGAAAAACATTTAGATTGGTGGAAACAGAAATAAAGAGAGGATTTAAAATTAAAGAACAAGAACGCGCATGAATTGAATTGAAACGATTTGCTTCACACACATAGTGGTCATTGATCACTTGGGTTTGTGTACTGTTACAATTTGCTTCACAAAATATTGAAACGCGCATGTATAAAAAAAACAAGAGCAGAAAGCTTGCCCCACACCTCTGTCTCACCCTTAACATGCACAGTTACTTGTCCTAAATACCCAGTAGTTCCACTTTCTAACAGAGGAACTCCGGCGGCCAAGCAAAGCCTGTTCACAGGTCTGCAAGCATCCAGATTGTCCAACCCATTTAATACAACATTAAACTGCTTAAAAAAAAAATCTACACCAAACTCCAGATCCTTAACATTGGCATGGTGTGCAACAATCTTCATATCAAGTCTGAATTTTATGTCCTTGAAATAAAAGTGAATCTTTAACATAGCCTCCCGTGAAAAGAGAAGTTTGGTCGCTGTGCTACCAACGGTTTTGTTTAATGCGTCCTTTTCTGCTGTCTCTGAAATTTCCCCACACAGGAAAAAGAGGGAAAAATTATTGTAACTTCGCTCAGGGAAAATATGAAGGGGCTAATTTTCGTTTGCTAAAGTTTTCATGCAATAGAATTTAGCGACACAAAAAAAAAACTACATGAGCGTAGGCCTATGAGGTCAAAGGGTTTGAACACTGCCCTCTGATACCATGTGTAATAACCAAAACTGGAAAACAGGAACTGTAAAAATTTTGATTTTGTACTTACCTGAACTGCTATCTGATCTAGTGAAGTTGATGATGCTGCTATTGCTCTGCTCCAATTACCGGGAGACCAATTCCACCCAGCGAGACTAAGCAGAGACTGGCTGCTCAATCCAGTAAGCTTCTCATAGAAGCTCACTATCCCCCGTGCCCAGAACCTCAGACGGATTAAAGCTCTTCCAATGGCAGACCTCTCTCCCTGCTGAATTCCTCCTCCTGGTTTTTAACTCCGTTGTTCAACCCCCTCTTCTTGGTTCAGATCTCCCGTTTTTAACTACGGGCTTTGCGGTGGCCGCCTTCCTACCTGCAGCCACCGCCTTCCCTCCTCCCAACACGCCTTGCATGCATTGAGACTCTCAGATATTTATCCCTCTGCTATCTTTTGTCTATACATGTATTTTGTTATATAGCCCGTTTGGTTTATGCGTCCCCTTTTATAAAAGGTTTTTTAGATTTTATTTCTATTATAAGTTTAATTTATATATTTATAAAAGTAAAAATTTATATTTATTATAAAGTTTAATTTATATTTTTAAAGTTTAACTCATATTTGTTTTAAAGTTTATCATATCTGTTTTAGTATAAAGTTTAAAACTTTATATTAGTTAATTAGTTTAGATGGGTCGTTACAATCTCAAGGGCCAAGATTGAACATAAATTAGGAATCTCTGTGATACAGTGAAAAGGAACCTGAAACTAAAGCTGAATCAAATGAGACCGAATCATAGCTTAACCATTGTAGTGTCGAAAACATAGTTAAATCACAGTGAGTGGAGGGTCGAGACTTCTCTTTTAATCTTGATGCATTACCAGGAATTTCGAACTGTCTTAGAGGGTCGAAAAATTACAGATGGAGTATAAACCTTGACTACTTCAGAGTCCAGACTTTATGACATATGGAGAACCACCTGCAAATGAGATCAACGAAACCCTTAAAAGAATAAAATAAGCTATAAGCCCATAAGCCCTTTCAAACCTTTTAAAGTTCCTTAAGGCCATCCTTGATTTAAGAGGGAACAAAGAATTCTTCTTTTGGTGCTGACTGTTAATGCCAATATTGGTTGGTCTACTGAAGATATATATGCTAAGCAGAATTGTACTGAGAGAAGGATCCACAAGGAACAGAGATTGACTTCAAATGATCCTTGTTGCACCCGATCCTTGCTCTTCTTCAATTAGTTGTCATCGATAGTTCATCAGAAGGATACAAAGTACAAAATCTCATGAATCAAGCTATCCAAGATCTGAATCAGTCTTGTTCACAACTTCATTTGTGAACAAGACTATGCATAACACTGTCATGGTCAAACGAGCTGTAACATAGCTATCATCACTTGGTTCAGAACTTTAACTATATATATTTGACAAGTATCCAAACTTATCTATACAACTAATCAGGGACTAAACCAAACAGGGATAAGTTGATAACAACTTTAACAAAGTTCTTGAGTTGCCATACCATCGTGATAACTGCTTCACTGAGATGCCAATGTGCTGAAGTACGGATATCAATACTATAAGTTCGGGATTACAGTGATGCCACTGTCCTGAATAGAAATCCACACCAACATATATGGTGACAATATATAATATAATATAATATATATATATATATTAATATATATATATATATATTCTGAAGAAACCAGACAGTGGATATGAAGAAGCCATACATCAGATCTGAGGGATAATGTCAAACGCAGGGATGACAAAACATAGTATCGAAATCACTATTGTAAAGTAGAGAATACCCAAAATGCATGGTAGAGAGACATTGCAATTATAGATCCTCAGGGTAGGCAAAATAAGTAGTAGATTGCAATCCAGTCCATAGAGCTTTAGTCTATCATCTGCAATGAGAATGATCCCAACAAATCTCGTCAAACTCAATAGAATATCCAATGCAATTTCTGTTGATCCAGAAGACTAATAATACCCACAAAAAGTCGTTTCTCAAAAATTAAACACACAGTGAGGGGAATTAGAAAGATGGAACCTGATTGTTTTATAGTGGTCCACTATAAATAACATCTTAGAGTCTGGTTATGAAATATAATGCCCAGAAATTGATACACAGACACAGCACTTCATTATGGTGCTTGTATCACCATCAAACCACACAGTCCCAACAGTGAAGCTACAACAGCATTGGAGTGTACAGGATGTTGAAGGAAATGTAACTAGGTTCAGTCTTCGTAAATGTACTTTTGATATTTGTATTTATTCAAGAAAAGAAATATTAGTTTTATAATATATGTCAATGAGTTTCTTGATCACTGAAGTAGGTCTAGCGCATGTCAAAGTGCTATAGGAAAGTCAAAGAGTCAAAAGAATTATGTTGAAGACCTTAAGGGCATGTTACATTATGTATATTTATGTATAAGAGTCAAAGAAGACACCTCCAAGCAAAGTCAAGTCTCCTCCTATCAAAGACACCATCAAAAGAAGCAATGGCACCATTAAAAGCACCTATTGCAGCAACGGAAGTCGATTCGGCCTCAATGCAGCAAGTTGGCCTAAAGGAGGGACAGTCCTCTATATAAAGAGGTTGTCCACTCCTCCAAAGATAGCGAAGATCATCTCTGAAATAAGCAAGCAAGTGCAGCCAAGTAAAGGGTGGAAAAGTCAAGTTTAAGGGAGCCTCTAGAGCAGCGAAGGAGGAAAGATAATCGAAGTATTAAGGACTGTTTTAGGGTAAGATGCAGCCACACATGCGAGAAATAAAAGGGCTGAGTGCGGTTGCTACAGCAGCAACATTAAGGTTGCTCATCCATCATTGTTTGGGCTTCAAACTAGGCTTACTAGGCCTCCTATCCAAGCAAAGAGAGAAGGCCTCAAGCGAAGTTAGAGGGAGCCCTATAACTACAGCAAGAACTCTCACACGTGCAAAGATTAGGGCTACAGTGCTGTCACACTCAGCCTACCACCATACATCAAGAAAGAACTCAGATGATCTAGAGAAGGAGTGAGTATCCTTAGGTGAAGGATATCACTAAGTGAAAGTATCTCTCCTAGAAGAACTACTTACAGTGGATGGAAGAACGAAGTGCCGGAAGAAGGATGAAGTGCCGGGGAACAAAGTGCCAGAAGGAGGTAGACAAAGTGTCAGGGAACATAGTGCAGAGAAAAGGAAGGACTTGACTTGTGCTTGGAGGATTTTCTAGTCAAGGGTCTAGGGTTTAGCATTGATCAAGAAAGAAGCTTCAATAAGAGAAAACTTACCGAAGGGTTTTCCTCTCAAGAGAAGAGAGGTTTTGGCCCTGACAGAGAGCCAACATCTTGTGTTCTTGTTCTTATGTTTTGGTAGCAGTTTGATGAAATACACTCACATGCATTAATAATAAGAAGAAGAAGATTAAGCTAACAAGAAAAAGTAAAAAGACTCCACAAATTGTTATCAAGTAACAAAGAATCCTACTATACCTAATTTCCCTAGATTCTTCAACACAGGAATGATCTTCATCCACATTAGTATGGCTTCCAAAACTTGTGGTAATGTACACAAATGGAACACGACCTCTAGGGAATTAATCATATGTAATATGTTCTGCATGTAACAATGCTTCACCCCCACAATCCACACGCACAAGCCATCAACTAATACGCAGCTCAGGAAGAAAGGAAAACTCGCCCAACAGTGAAATATGCTCATAGCCTTGACTGGGTATTTGAGCTGCCCCTCCAAAGAGTAAATCCGAATCGAACCATAGGCACCTTCAGTTAGCCTTATCTCAAACTCATCCTCATAAGAGCAGTCATCCTGTACTTGGCCTCAGAAGATAACTTCAAAAGATGATTTCTTTCTTCCACTCTCTTACTTGGGCTTGTCCTCACCTATGCTCTGATTGCATGTTAAGTTTAGGTTAACATGTTCTTTGCTTAGGTCAATTACTTCAATGTACCACATGAGCCCGAATTTCATTTCTTTCTATTAGAAAAGCCATATCACATTGACAGTAACTGGAGAAAGAACATAAACAACATATGCAGAGGACAATTCAAGGCATGAGAACACAGGAAATGGCTCAAGCCAGGGAAAACACCAAGATGGGGAAACCCTTTGACAATTCTTCTTATTATCTTATATCAAAATTTTCAGCAGAGAGAGAGATAGAGTACAACGATTCAAAAGTCAATATTGACTTGCCAGCATCACAACCCTTAAACAAATGAGTGATCTATCTGGATCTGCAATCTGGCATGAACTGTATACATGCTACTGAAGAGGGTTAGACTGATTAGGGCTGCTCAAAGGTCACCGGTGACTGCATCAAGAACCCTCCTAATGACTGCGGCTGAGCTTGATATGCAAGTAGCTATTCTAGCCTTCTTCCACTTGGTCAAGAATGCCTCCATCAGCTGCGGCCAGCCTTCAAACAAGGTCTGCAACATAATTCTGTTAGACTGCGCTAATAAAAGCTCTAATGTAGACCAGCGGCTCCCCTTTCTGCAAGACTATGAAGCTCGGTCTTCATATAACATTAGATATAGGCCAGCGGTTGTCCTAAATCACAGTGGCTGCCTTCTGCTCTTATTCATCCTCCACAACAGACTTCAACGATGCCCAGAATTACCCTTAAAGTACAATGGCTCTCTCATGAGACCCTCGGCCCTGTGACAGGAGAAAAACCCAAGTCATAACACTCCTTTGTTCTCCATATGATTTTGAATACCTCAAACATACTCTTGTGTGTTAGATGAGGATAGAGGATGCCTTTATACACAATTTGACATGACGATTCGTCCTTATGGAGGTGAAGCCAACCTTGACATTTTGGAGGCAAATTCGAAATTTCAAATTTTCAATTTATCCTGCCTTGATAAGATTATGACTTATAGAACTTCTTTTGAACAAATAAATATTTTTCCTTATCCAAACCTGGGGATCTTTGGGTCGATTTTGATCCTTTCGAGAAGAGGAATTTAATGCAATGATTATCTTCACCAGATGAGCTGCCCAAAGTGGAATTTGGTCCTAGTTGCCAAATTTAACTTATGACTTAAGACAAGTATCATATTTCAATATCGATATTTGATATATGACTTGACATCTTAAATATCTTATATATCGATTTTATTTTCATATTTATGTAGCAATGAGTTTGTTTGATGTTGATGTCGTTTTATAAGTTAAAATATTGAAAAAAGAAAATTATTTCTGTATTTTTTCAAGTTTCCTGATAATTCTGATATTTTCCCTAATATTGCTGATAATTTAAATTTTGGAATGCTGGTGATAAATTTCTGATAACGATAAATGTAATATTGTTCTAGATAACTCTAAGAGAGATCTGAAATCACTAGGGTTTGCAGCAGCGAGTTTCTCTTATTTACGGTAGCAGAATTATTTTTAAATTTTGCAGCTAGTTTTTGTGGCCATGGTTGATTTGTGAAGATGGCACGACTAGTAGTTTGCGATATGAAGATAGGTTGGATAGGGCTGCTAATTTTAGTCCCTGAAAGGAGCAAATTACCATGATTTTGAAAATGAATGGTTTGTGGGACCTTGTGAACACAAACTAAGTGTTAGCCTTCCATTGCCCTGATTTTGCAATGACAAGCTTGTCTAGGCTAAGATGAAACCCAAAATTGTCCTTCAAGTCACTGCTCATAACTTGTAATTGCATCAACTTCCTGCAGTGTTTCACATCTCTCTGTCCTGCATGCTGACCTTAGGAGCATTCATATGATAGAAAAATTACCTGTAATTGTACCATGTAGTTTCAGGTCATAACACAACAAAATTAAATTTCATACGGGATAGCATGAATTTAAACTCTTCCAGTTTTAAATATTTATTTTTGTTAAGTGGACATGCCTTTAAGATTATGCATGTATACTATAAACCGGCAAGTAGGCCTTGGCATGATCAATGGAAAGTGTCCTCGGTTATTAATAAGTAATGCAAAGTGGCTACAGACTCCACTAACCAGAGAATTTGTAGCTTTATGCTAAGTTCTGATAAACACCACACTAATCTTCTCGTTTGTTATTTCTTTCGTTCCTGACTGCTAATTGATGGTAAAAGAAATATTTAATTTTTGAATTTTGGAGAAATTTCATATTCTTGTTTATCTGATGCATGCCTATTGGCAGGTACCTTTCTTGTTTTGGCACTTGTATTGCATCATAGTAAATGTTACAACAGATGAGTGGGTAATCACATCATTGTTCCTTTCAATTTCTCCTCTCCTCGTGTCCAACATTGCAACCTATTTTCTGACCATCTTTCTTTCCAGTGATAATATTGATGTGTACTATGCATCTGTTTTTTAAAGGTAAACTGGGAGAAGTATCCAGAATTTCAACAGGAAGTTCCTCCTGAGTCGGGTACGTTTTTATTATCCATTACTTTTATATTTTAGTTGCGTGCAGTTTGGTTTGAACATTCTTTTGACCACATTCTATTGTTTGCATGGTTTTTCAGGTCGTCCATTTCCTGGAAGGAAGTTTAAGAACCCATACAACAAAGGTATTCTACTAAATATAATCGGGTTTCTCAAATCCAAACCATGAAGGATGTAATGGAATCATGATATTTGGTTTTCAATAGCCTCCTACGCGCTGTTTGATCAAACCCATTTTAGGAAAGTGCAATTTTTTTGAGAGAAGAGGAAGAGCTATTGTAGTTGTAGAAACGATTATCAGATGTACATCTGATTTTCAATGATTATTCAGATGTAATGAAATTATAATAATTGGTTTTCATTAGCCTCCTATATGCTGCTTGATGAAACCTAGTTTAGGAAAGTGCAATTTTTTTGGGAGAAGAGGAAGAGGGGGAGTTTTATAGTTGTAGAAATAATCCTAAGATGCACATCATGGGCATATCTGACATTCTATCCACATACACACACCCATTTAACATAGCCCATGGAAGAAGGGAAGGAGGCTGATCTGAAGGCATATACATCCCACATCCAGTCTAACAATATGTTAGTAGGAGAGGCTACAACCAATCTAGCAATAAATTAAAACTAATTTTAAGCTCCATTCTTCTTTCTTAATTATACTTTGTTATTTCATCTTCACATTATTTTGTCTCATTTGTAGACAACAAATTTCAGTGTAAGGAATTTCTTATCAAATATTTGATCATCAAACATTGAAGGTGAAACATAATATGCTTCAGTATGCACAGCAATCCCTTGGGTGATCTACGATTTAGATGTGTATCTGCTCAAAGTTAACTTTAGTTACCTCAGCATGCACTTTTGACTTTGTATCTTTCTTAACAAGATTTGATATAATAGCCTAAAATTTGAAAGAATAGCATTATAATTATAAAAGATTTAAGCTCCAATTTTAGTCACATTTAAAAAGAAACTAGAACCGTTACTGTGGCTAAATATTAAATATAATAGGACTTTTAAATCAAAAGCATGAAGGATGTAATAGAATCATGATAACTTGTTTACAATAGCTTCATACATGTTGCTTGATCAAACCCATTTTTGGAAAGTGCAATTTCATTGAGAGAAGAGGGAGAGGAGCTTTTATAGTTGTAGAAACAATTCTAAGATGTACATATGATTTAAGCATGATGTATTAAAATTGTGATAATTAGTTGTCAATAGCCTCCTACATGCTTCTTGATCAAACATATTTCATGAAAGTGCAAATTTATTGAGGGAAGAGGAAGAGGATTTTTAATGGTTGTAGAAGCAATTCTAAGATGTACATCATGGGCATATATAACATTTTATTGACATACACCCACTTAACATTGCCCATCGAAAAGGGGGAGAGGCCAAGCAGAAGGCATATACATCTTACATTCAATCTAGCAATGTGTTAGTAAGACAGGCCACAACGAATCTAGCAGTAACTTAAAAAGAATTTTAAGTTCCATTCTTGTTTCTTACTTTGTTATTTTGATCGTCACATACTTTTGTCTCATTTGTAGACAACACCTTTCATAGTGTAAGGAGTTTTCTCGTCAAATATTTTATTATCAAACATTCAGGTAATATGCTTTGATATGTACAACAATCACTTAGATGATCTACAATTTAGGTTTGTATTTCCTCAAAGTTAACATTAAGTTACCTCGGAATGCATTTCTAACTTTGTGTCTTTCTTTACAAGGTTTGGTATAATAGCCTCATTATTGTAAGAGGCTTAAGCTCCAATCGTAGTTGCATTTGAAAAAATAGAAACCTTTACCTGTGGCTAAATGTTTAACATGAGCATGTCTTTTCTTAGGGCATCCTTCATGGACATGTATTGACATAAAGGTTAAATCTATATATTATGTAAATCGGGAGTACTCACTAGCCCCATATTTATCAACTATATACTAGTTTCAAATTTGAAAGAGTAGCTTCATAATTGTAAGAGGTTTAAGCTCCAATTGTAGTCACATGTTAAATAAAAATAGAAACTGTTATTGTGGCTAAATATTAAACATGAGCATGCCTTTTTCTTGCTTAAAGAATCCTTCATGGACATGTAATGAAATAAAGGTTAAATACATAAACCAAGAGTACTCACTAGCCTCAAATTCATTGACTGTGATTTTTTGTGGGCTTTGTTAAAAAAAATTCTATGGTGCAAAGCCTCACTAGGTGACCTAGACAATGTGCTATACATAAAAGTGTAACCACTATCATCTCAACAAATGCTCTCATTTATTTAGTGAAAGACAAAACTCAACACAAGGGACGCTTCCCTGTTAGGGCTTAGGGATCAAGTAACCCAAGGATCTTAAGCTTAGTGTGCCATAAGGATCCTGCAACAATAATCCAACAGATAAAGGTATGACTAAATAGGGTTTGTGGTGGATATTGGAGTAAATTCAAGATTTAGGTTCAAGGGGTCTATGGGTCAATCTAAAGGCTAGGGTTAGCCTAAGGACTCTCAAATAGGTTACCTGAACACAACAAATCAAGAAAAACTCAAGATTGTTATAAACTAGGGTTTAGGCTAGTAAATTGCAGCAAAACAATATTTTATAATAGCAATAAATTTAGCCATCAAAATTGTGTTAAAGCTATGTGAAATAAAATTAAATTTGAGAGTAAATTAAGGACAAGATTACAACAAATTTTGACAGTTAATAAATCATGTAACAAAAAAAATAAAAAATTGACATCAACCTTATAAAATGGTTGAAGATGAATGAAAAAGTTCAAATGAGTTTCTATAATGCACTTTTAAGTAAGACCTAACCCTAGGCCATACATAAGCAATTCATTAAATGCCAAAAATACAAGTTTTTGTTGTATTTTAACCCTAATTTACCAAACAAAAACATGTTTTATATTTTAAAAGAATGCCACAAGTGAGATAGATTAGTGTCTTCACAATCTAAGGCATATGGAGTCAAAGATACAAACTATTCTAGGGTTTCTTTGGAGTGATTCCAAATCCAAATAAACTAACTTGCCCTAGGGTTTGTAATTTAGGTTCTCAATTTTGCAAGTGATTAAAGAAAAGAAAAACCTATCTATATTCCTTAAATATTTGCAAAAAGGGTTTAACTCAACAAGAGACAATGAAACAAACACCAAATAAACTAACTTAATACAAGAACATTAATCTCATGGAACATAATACTACAATAAAGCAAATAAACTAACTTACTTCACCATGCAACATCCAAGATGCACCATAAGCATACATGAAAATATATCATATCACATCACAAGATCCACCCAAGAAAGTCACTCAATTAGGACTCCCTTATGCACAAGAGGGATAGATAACTAATGACTAGAAGTTATAATCCAAATATGACATTAATCTAATGAGGAAATTGAATCCCCAATTTATATGAGAGTAACCAAGTCACTTTTCCTTTAAATTAGGCTAAAATCTGTAAAATTACTAAATCCATGATATATGGTGGATAAGTCATCAAGCTAACCTCTAAAGATAGCCAAAATAATGAAATAACATGAAAGTAAGCCTCAATAAGGCCACACGTGAGTCTAAAAGCCTCCAAGGGTGATGTCATCTCCCAAAATGCATCTCTCTCCATGGAACAATGCAAGATATGACCCAAGGGTTTTGTCTCATCCCAAAAGTCATGGCTCCGCATCAAAATGGTGCCTCGTTGCCAAAGAAAACCCTCTCAAGACTAACATCATCCTCTAGAAAATCCATGTCATCAACAATGCATGATAAGAGTGATGCCATCATGTTAGGGCATTACATCACTAGGGTAGTAGGACTAAAACCTCCTCCAATGGAATACCAAGTCATCATAGTCCTCATTCATCACTAAGAAAAATGAAACATCCATCAAGAAGGTACAATGCCAGCCTAGGGGCATCTTGTCCTCTCTTAGGTGCACCTAATCTCCAAGAAACGTCCTAGCCTAAATCACCAACATCCAAGGTCCTAAGGCTAAGGGAGGATCTCTTCAACTATGTCGTGTCACTCTCAATGTCAACGTTCCTCAAAAGGTGCCCAACAACCTCCATCAAATTTCCCTGCATCATCATCAACCGTTGGAAATCATCTATGAAGACCTGGAGAATCATCATATCATCCCTTAAGGGATCCTAGATACACTTGGAAGAATCATCTAACTCATACTCAAGGAATCAAATGAGCTCAACATCATGGGCACAAGAACCATAAGATCATTAAGATGGACCATATTCAATGCCAAAGTCATCAAAGTAATTCACACAAGTATTTATCTTTAAATTTTATACTAGCTTATGATGGTGCACAAGTTATCATACTCAGGTATGACAAGGTTGTTAATTTTAGGGCTAGATTGTTCTTTGTTGAAGATAATTGCATTTTAAAACTTTTTCAACAAATTTTCACATTACATTCACCCCATATCTGTTACCAGAAACAGAACGATCGTCAACGTTCCTGAGAAAAACCACTCTAGAAATGAGACGGGACAAGAAATGACGTTTTATACGATCGTTCTCATTTTCATTGGCCAGAAACTAGTTTCCTGCGAAACATGTAGTTTCCCACAGCATATCATGCAAACAAGTTTATTCATTTTCACTGGAATGTTTTTGTTCCGCCTCTGTTTTTCCTCCCTTTTCTCCATTTCCTTTCTCAACTGATGTTAACTCCCATTTCAAAAAACCAGTTTCCTTTTTGAATTATGTTTTCTAGTTGTGCATGCGAGCTAGTGATTGTGACTTCCCGTAAAGCAAGGTTTGAGAACGATTTAAGCTAGAGAGGAACGTAGATTCATCATTCAATAGACGCTAGTAAAGCAAGGTTTGAAGACGATTTAAGTTGGAGAGGAGCGTAGATTCATCATTCAACAGACTTCATAACAAATTGGATTTGATTGCGAATTCCCTGTATGTTTTCTTATTATGTCAATGAATGTTAAAAAGTTGCATGCTTCATTAGCATTTAAGACATTCTTAAAATATTATTACGCTGAGGACTGGCACTCTCATTGGAACTTCAAAGTTTCTGTAATTTTGTAATTTCCTTTGCATCTTTCATTTAAAATCATCTTAAGTTTTTGCAATATGGGCTAAAGGTGTCAATGAATAAAGCTATTGTATGCAAATCTGAATATGGTTGCGTCCAAGCCATATTACTCATCAGTTATAGCCTGGAGATCATCTTTTGGACTGATTGACCAATAACAAGCCCTGAAGGAGACTTCTATGAATGATGCCCACAGATCATTTTGAATATCGTTTGTAGAATCTCTTCCTAGTATCTAGTGTTTGTAGATTTATGTGGAACTGTTAACAACATTACTAGGCATAATTAAAAAATAGTGTCTTTAACATTGTATGCTGGAGGCATTCAATTAATACCAAATTTTATTTACTTATTTTAATATGTTTATCTCTTTTGAGTTTGAAAGTTCTCTTTCAATCTGTTCATATTTGCCTCTTATGCACTCTGTTATTCAATTTTGAAGATCAGAAGATGCAATGAAGACCATTGTGTATGGTGTTTTTAATGTATCATTTACTTAGTTATACAAATTTGAACATCAAGAAGAGGCGCCATAAATTTATCTTGCCATATTTTGATATGGAGTCGCTATAAAGGAACAACTGTACGACTTCTTGTTGTTATGTTGTCATGTGTTGACAAATAATCACCACCATTTTCCATTAGATCTTGATTTTTCCCCACTTTTTAAGTTCGTTCTTTTCTAATAGAGATAAACTGATGGTGGTAACACTTACATATCTTACATATGGAGCCATACAGTGCATCAAAAGAGTGAGGGACACAAATTATGGGAACATTTTATCATTTTGCCCTTATATTTCCAAGTAAAGCTTAAATCAAGCTAAGCAACTCGATCAAAATTAGGATTTGAATCAAAATATACAAGTCTTTTGACAATTTTCAATGAGAGATCTAACTTAACAAAAACATATTCGAAATCAAAGATTTAGTAGGGGATGTGTGTTGGAGTTTCCTGGATGGTGTTATCTTTGTGCTTTTGCTTGGAGTTTGGTCCAGAAGTCCAAACCTCCTTTCACCAATGGAGTGCATTCACCTTTTTGCAAGCCAATTTGTCCTTATGTTCCATTCACCCTATCGTATACTATGGAATTATTCTTTTTGGAATATGTTGTTTTGGGATTGGAAGCACTTTAGTTAAGGATTAGTAAAATGGGTTTTTTTATTATCAATGTTGTTGGATATTTGGTTGGTTCTAACTTCTATGTTAATAAGTGTCTTATTCTTTTACCAAAATACCATCAACTAATATGAATAAAACTGATTCATAAATGGTAGGCTTATAGCTAGTCTGTTTCAACATGAATCCTTAAGGAATTTCTTCAAGTATTATAGATGACCTGCAAAGAACAAAGTTGAAGAGTCTCTGGTCACTTATCCTCATATAATACTGCTATAAAGCTTCAATGCAATTACTACCTCTACTCAATGGAACTAAAGGAAGGCTTGTCTCATTTTATATCTTCTTGTGCTCATGCTCAATTCCAATTCAAAATTAGTATCATTCATCCCCATGTATAAAATAGTCAATGGGTAAACTTTATAACATGCATGGAAGGAGAAACAATTAAACACTGTTTAAAGCAAGCATATTTGTATTCCATCACTTTTTACATTGTATCCAAAGGAGAATATGGAACCCAATAATCCAATATTTTTTTGTTAGTGTTACATTTTGTGCTTTTATGCAACTGTTATTAAACAAAATGCTTACTGTAGTTCTAGTAATTAATTTCTTACACTTTGATTTTTCAACAACCCAAATCAAATATCAAAGGGCTTATTTATTTATTTTTTATATTGTTCCTTTTTTAAAAACTAGATTACATAGAAAGAGAGTTTGTATATGAGAGGATGAGTATTCCTTTTAAGCCATGAATATGTAACTAGAGCTTACACAACAAACTTCAACAACAAATACACTTCTCACAATATCACTGTAAATTTGATGTTCAAAGAATTCTAAATTAAACTTGGAATTCCACTAAACTAACCATAAAATAACAAAAATAAGATTTTTTAACCAGAAGTTATGAAGTTTGATGTTGCACTTGGTCTTTGTCCTTCGTAAAATTTACTTAGAGTTTGAACTTATGTTTAGTTCAGTGGGATCTGTACAACATCTACAATTAAAATTGAATTCAAAGTGGGTGAAAATCTTATTTTGTTTACCAGTAACTAAAATCTGTCATTTGAAGCTTATAGGTAACGATGTTGCCAAAAGCGACAATGAGTAGCCAACACTAAAAGCATTTGAGAGGGCTACCCCTCTAGCCCAAGAGTGAACTAGAAGCCTAAAGTGGGGAGATTTTTTAGCCTCTAGAGAATGTCTTAGCATAGTTCCCTAACCATGAACATCTCGAAGAAAAACATTTGGATTGATGTCCTTGTCGGAAAGCAAAGTTGCATAATTTATTTCCCCGAGGAATGAAAATGACGGTTTTGTGTCTTGGTTCTTGTAATTTAAGTCATTTGGACAGTTATAGATTTCTCACCTTCACAATGGTTATAGTTTAATTTTCTAAAGTACTCAAACATTCATCATTTACAGTTTCTCTAGTTTTAGTTATATGGACAGATATAGATTTCTCAACCTTCACAAAATTACTTTAATTTAACTTATCTGGACATTAATATTTTTTTTCAAATGCACATAAGTTCAGCGTTCGCAATTGTTAATTATTTAATTAATGTTGATGTTTCAAATTTATGTTAAAATTTGGTAGGGACTACTTTTTCCAGACATAAAGATCAAATAGCAATAATAGAAAAAACACCATAATTGAGAATGAACAATGATTAAATAATAGGCACTACTTATAAATATATAGTGTAAACATATTTTTCTAGTACCAAAAAATAATGGATATTTAATTTAATTTAATTATTTTATATAATAATTAATATAATTATACTTTTTTTTAACCACATGGTGAATCGGTAACTACTAGACCTAATCTATGGGAGACCCAGGATCAAACCTCATAGCTGCCACTATAACACCAAGAGCATAACCAACCACCTGCAAGTCGGGTATACTAAGATCTTATGATTTTAGCAAGAGCAGACTCACGGGAAAGGGGAATCTGCCCCTCTAGACGCCACCACAGCAGGTCATTGTACTTAATGAGATTTGAACTTCGGTCTCCCCGGGCTTCGCACATGTGACTTACTGTCAAACCACACATCACTGTACATATTAACATTGTAAAATTTAAGTATAGTAATGAAATTTTAAGGGTTTTGAATTTATTTCTACATTAACTTTATGAAATTATGATTGCTCTAAGAGTATAATCCCTCATCCAATATATTAAACTATGCATGTGAATAAATTTATCTCTTCAAACTCTCTGATAATTGTGCTTTTCTAATTAGGTATCATTCTTTTTCTTTTTTAATTAATTTTCAAATATAATCCGTGCAAATTAGAATTGGTTGTGGCAAATAATTATCTATTTTTTATTCCACTCATTTCCAATTGCAATGGAAGAAAGTTCACCAACTTCAGAAAGTAGGCCACTCCTTTCCCAATAGAAATCTTCCACAGTAGCATTAAAAAAAATCCAAAGTAAAGAATATCAAGAAGAAAAAAAGGCCTTTGAAGCAAGGTTATGGGTGGTTGTGAAATGTACTAAATCTAATAGTGGAGGAGCAAGTGGATCAACTGGTTCAAAGGCTTGGTTTTGGGAGTGTAGCAAGAGTTTGATGGCATTTATTTGGAATGGGGAAAAAGAAAAAACAACTATATGTATGAGTGTACCTAACATAGAGAAAACATCTCTACATAAAAAAATTAGTGAACTTGAAAAGTTGAGACATATTGTTGAATGTTCAATTCAAACCAACAACAATCCTAGTGGATTGGCAGTTGGTGGTCAACACTCTTATTCTCAACATCAAGTCTCTGTTTCCCACTTTGAAAACTTGTGGGATGTAAAAGGGAGGGGAAATCTTGATGCATCCACTAGGCGCCTTTTTTTTTATTTTTTATTTTTAATTTTAATTTTAATTTAATTTTTAATTTTTTTTATTATTATTATTATTTTTTTTTTTATTTCACAAATGACATAACTTTCAATGTTTGTAGATCTCCTTATTGGAAGGAAATGACGAGAGATCTAGTTAACACTGCCCCAAAAGGTTACACACCTTCTATTTATGAAAAGATGAGGACAACAATGTTATCCAAAGAGAGGGCTCACGTTGAAGCTAAATTTCATGACATTAAAGATAGTTAGAAGGAATCTGAAGTCTCCATTGTCTCAGATGGTTGGACATATGTCAACCATCGTCCCCTTATCAATATTTTGGTTTCTTGCTCGAAAGGAGTTATGTTCTTAAAGTCCCATGATACCATAGGAAAGACAAGAGATGGTCCATATCTAATGGGTCTCTTCAAAGAGGCAATATTGGAGGTTGGAAGAGAAAGCATCGTCCAAATTATTATAGATAGTGCCTCAATAATGTCCTTACTGGTGGGTTGATTGAGGATGATTTCCCAACGACTTTTTGGACTCCTTGTTCTTTGCACTGCATGAATTTACTCCAGAAAAATATTAATAATGTTGCATGAGTTGCGAAAACTATAAATGAAGAAAAGATGCTACAAAATTTTATTGTTAATCCTGTAGCATCCATCATAATTTATATGAAATATGCAAATCTTTAGCTTCTTTGATGTGCTAAGACTCAATTTTCATTTGCATTCATCATATTTCAATGTCTTATTAAAATGCTTCAATCTTTGAGAGAGATGGTGGTATCAATGGATTGGAAGAGATGGAAGGAAGGGTTTTCATATTGTGGATGGCCCAAAAGTTGAGGACATTATTATTGGCCTTTCTGGAAAGGAATTTTGGAGGAGAGTGGAGAATATTGTCACCCTCATCACACCTATTGTTTCCACCCTTTGCATATTTGATAGTGATCAATCATGCTTAGGGGATGTGTTTGAGAGTACAAATCAAATGAGAGAGAAACTTCATGTCATAATGGGAATTCTAGGATCGACAACGACACCAGAAATTAAGTGTGGGAACTTAGTCCAACAAGGTGGAAAATGCTTCATATCCCTCTTCATTCAATTGCATTCATACTCAACCCTAAATGATTTCATAAGCAACCATCTTCAGATGTAAAGGTGATGCAAATTTGGAACACTTTTATAAATAGGTGTTATGATCATCAGAATCACACTGCTTTATGACTTGAGTTGAGAAAGTACTTGAGATGAGAAGACCACTTTGCAAATGAAGACTGTGCATACAACAAAGAACAACTTGGACCCATAAAATTTTGGATGCAATATGGTATAGAGACTCCCTTGGTTCATAGGTTGGCTATCCATTTTCTTTCACAGGTATGATCAATAACAAATACCTTTAATGTATTGATTTATTGTTTAAGCAATTAAATCTAATGTTCATTTTCGATTATTTTCCTTGTAAGATTTCAAATGTCTATTGCTAACATAATGTTACTTTAATTTCATAGGTGACTAGTTCATCTGCGTGCGTAAGAAACTTAAATGAATATATCTTTACCCATTCAACAAAGAGGAATCACCTAAGTAAAATAAAGGCACCAGATTTGGTGTTCGTACACTCAAATCTATGCTTGTGGTCTCGGCAACAACTAGAGTATAAAATTGTTGATCAATGGTTGTCATTGATGTCAACCTAAGCAGCCCCAAGGGCTATCCCAATCTTGCATGGCCATTTTGACTTGACAACTCATCCTATTATGAGTGAAGGATCTTCTAGATGGATTCTACCCGTTGAGATGTTTCCATTGATATATGGCATACCACGTAGTTCTTCATGGTTTAAGAGTTATTCATGTTTGAAGTTAGTAACCCTAGTTAGTGGGCTAAAACCCCCTGGGGTTGTTGCATGGAACTCATCATTGGTTGTGGTCATTGAATAGTCAATAACTAATAAAATTTTATGCTCCTAAATGCCCTCCAACGTTCACTTGTTGAGGACCCTTTCAACTCAAGGCATTTCTATAAATAGTGACCCTCATATCCTCCTCTAGCAAGCACTTTTCAACGAACCATCTTGTGAAAATACCTATGTAATTTTTCAGCCCTCATGAGCTTCTAATGCAGGATCTATTACTGGGAGTTTAAGGTTTTGTTGAGGTCTGGTTAGGGCACAAAATTATGATCAAGTTTGAAGGTCTGTTTTGAAGCAAGTTTAGAGCATTAGGTGCTAGGATTTCGTTGCTTCAAACAGGTCATCGTGGCATTTTCGCTATAAATTTTTTTTCTACTAAGCTTCAGAAGCTTAAATTAAAACCCATTTGAGCCAAAATCTTGATGAACCTCGTGAGTGAATTTCAAGTCTTGGTTCGCTATATTTTCGGAGATATGATCTAAGAAAGTTATGGTTTTTGCAAGCTACTGAATACCATGTCAAATAAGTGACCTCGGGAAAATTGTCATAACTTTCTCTCTGAGCATTGAATTCAAATTACGTAAATAGTGACAGAAAGATGACAGATTTTAGTTTGTTGGGTATCGTTTTCAGGGCAGAAGGTCGCAATAGTGACACGTGGCACTTCGTACAAGTTCTCTCTACTGAACAAGTCTATAATCAGGTCATTGTGGGAGATTGGGCATAACTCTTTCTTGAAGAATCCAATCTCGATCAGAGTTGTGGAGTTGGAAAGAGGACTTAGAGCGCTACCACGGAACAAAATGTCAGACCTTGGAGATCTGAAATTACATAGATACAACAGATTCAATATCGAGCTCCTAGAAGGCAAGAAAAAGTATGCATTCAAGGATCACTGCAGTAAGGACCACACATCAATAGTCAAGGGTAAGTTTGCTACAAGAAGGTATGTATGATTAGTGTTTGCATTTGAATTTTGAGTATCATCTTTGACATATGTTTTTGCAGGACAACATAAGTATATTGTTTTGTATTTGTTTGGGTCTTGCTTGTTAATGCATGTGCAAGAAGGATGACACTTTAGAACAACTCAGACACATACTAGAAGGACATGCAATGCCAAAGTACCATTACTTGAAACAAGCACAACAGTACCTCAGTAGCTGCAAGTGATCCAAGAAGCAATGTCCAGTCGAGTGTCAGGTCTTGTCAAAAAGCCAATGCTGTAAAGTCATAATTGCAAATTTGTAAAAGAGTCATCATTGTAAATTTGTAAAAGAGTCATCATTGAAAGAGTCATTATTGTAAACAAATAAATCTTCCTAGAGTCGAAGAGGCATTGTTGGGAGGTATAGGAGTCATCGTTGGGATGATGTCGTGGTTGGGTTGCAAGTCATAGTGTGATTGGGTGTTTGGCCTAGTACAAGAAAATCATTGTAAATCATATTGTTTCATGGATCATTGTCCTCGGTATGGGAGTCCACACTCTTGTTTCACTTCTGATCATTATAGGGTGGCAGGGAGCTGCTAGGCTGGTGCATGAAGTCACTTACAGGTTGGAGCCCATGAACTCTTAAGGGTGGTAGGTTTTCGTCTAAGATGTTGGGGCATCCATTCAGTTGACTATTGAAGAAACCAAGGCATTGGGGTGTCCTTCCAGTGGGAGTTGGAGAAGAACGTTTTTCTAGAATTCTGGGAAGTTGTAACTTTCATTTCAGTTGGGGCTGAAGATTAAAATAATTTATTAGAAAATCGTTCGGTGGTTTTTAACGCGGAGGGGGTTTTCCACTTAAACTTCTTGTGCCTATTGTGTTTTATTGTTTACTGTTGTTACTGGATAAACATTAATAATAATTGAAGATTAATTAATGCTTTGAAAAGATTTAAAAGTGCTAATTGCTAAGGAATATTAATTCACCCCCCCTCTCAGTATTTCCAAAAATGGTATCAGAGCTTGGTTCCTTCAGTAATAGTTTAACAACTGGAAGGAGATCATGGAGTATACTAAGAATAGAGCTCCCTTGTTCAATGGAAATAACTATGCACTTTGGAGTGGAAGAATGCAGGTTCATTTGCTGGCACAAGGATACGAAGCATGGGAAATCGTTGACAAAGGCTTCACACTGACCTAGGATGAACAAGGTAATAAAAATATGGTATATGATGCAAAGGCTAAAGATCTTATTATCATTGGTATTATCGAATATGTTTATCTTAAGTTATTAAGTTGCAAAATTGCTAAAGAGGTATGGGGCAAACTTGAAAATATATATGCAGGTGACTCAAAGGTGAAAGAAGCAAAGCTTCAAATTTACAGCACAAAATTTGAGCAACTCAAAATGAAAGAAGATGAAAATATTGTTGCATACTTTTAGCTTGTTGATGAAACAACAAATACATTGGAAGGTTTGGGAGAACCTATCGACACGAAAATTGTTGTCTGAAAGATTCTCAAAACCTTGCTAGCAAGATACAACCCAAAGGTATCTGTCTTGGAAGATAGATCGGATCTGACCAATCTTATCATAGACGAATTGCATGGAATTCTTAAGGCATATGAAATGAGAATTGAAGAAGAGGGTGGCACATCTCACTTAGAAACAACATTTGCGGCATCCAAGAAGACTGGTAAGGACAAGTAGACTAAAAAAGCCA
This sequence comes from Pinus taeda, assembly GCA_000404065.3. NCBI lineage: Eukaryota > Viridiplantae > Streptophyta > Pinopsida > Pinales > Pinaceae > Pinus > Pinus taeda. The sequence goes on from APFE031578768.1 coordinate 29,901, forward strand.
AAATTTGCAGCTGTAAAGATGAAGAAGAATATCCAGATAAAGAATTTGCCTACTTCACACGAAATATGAGAACCGGTACGGGAAAATTCAATGGTAAACTTCCATTGATATGTTTTAATTGTGGTGAGGTTGGGCATTTTGCAACCAAGTGCCCTCACAAAAATGAGGTTGTTATAATAGGAAAGAAAGGCCCTAGGAAGTTCAACAAGCAAGGCAAGAAGAAATGGTTTAAGAAAAGTTTTTTCTCCAAAGAAGATAACTCCTCATCTAATGAAGACAATGATAATGAAGAAGAAATCAACGGAAGATTTTTGTTTATGGCCAAGCACAATAAGCAAGAGGCATCTGATGAAGAAGGAGACGAAGAAGAAGAAATCACTGAGGTTGAATTTCAAAATGAAGTGATCAGGGTTATCAAAGAGCTCAAGGCTGAGAAGAAGCACATCAATACTCTTGAAGAGGAATTAAAGAAAGAAAGGGAACAGGTCCTAAATCTTAAAATCAAGGTTGAAGAATACAAATGAATTGAAGAATCGCTCAGGAAAGAATTAAAGGAAAGCAACAAAGAAAGAGAGGCATTGGAAGTTGAAATAGTATTTCTATGAAAGGAAGTAAAAAGTCTTCAAAACTACGCCAACAACTCAAAGGTATTGGAAGAAATCATCAACAATCAACGATCATGCAATGACAAGAGTGGTCTTGGTTACAAAGAAAACTCTCAAAAGGAGTCAAGTCCTTCTATGACAACAAAACAAGATGGATATGTAAAATCTACCAAGCAGGTAGATCTCTAAGCTAAATCAAGAGATCAAGACTCACAGGAAGAACCATGGAAAACAATTCCTTGAAGAAGATTTCCTCCCAGATATCAAACTATTTTTTATGGTCATTGTTATTCATGTGGAAGGTTTGGACATAAAGCTGTAGAATGTCGCATGTATGTTTGGAATGAATATAGTTCTAGGAGATCTTTCAGAAATGGATATTCCAAAACTCAACAAAATATCAATAGATTTGATCATTTGGGAGATGATGTCGAATGTTACAAATGTAACAATTTTGGACATCTGGCTAAAGATTGCAGACTTGGAAGCTCTTCAAAAGAATGCTCGCAAAATCAGAATGAACAAGTATGGAAAAAGAAGACTAAAAATTGTGTTATCACTCTCAAGACTCAAAGAAACATAAATGTTTGGTATGTTGACAGTGGTTGCTCAATGCATATGACTGGAGATAAAAGTAAGTTCATATCCTTGAAGGAAAAGAAGGATGGAACAATGTCTTTTGGAAATGACAGGTCTTCAAATGTCATAGGAGCAGGTACGGTCACACTTGGAAGCAAGGATGCATTAGCGAAGGATGTGTGTTGGTTGAAAATATGAATCACAATATGCTCAATGTTGGATAGATGTGCGATCAAGGACATATGATGCTATTCAACTCTAAGAAATGTGAAATCAAGAAGGGCAAATTTGGAAAAATTGTGGCTACAACAAGGAGAGCTCCAAATGACATATACATTCTGGATGAAACACCCAAAGGGTGCTTTTTGGCAAAAGAAGATGAAAGTTGGTTATGGCACAAACGAATGGGACATATAAATTTCAACAATTTGGTTAAGATCAACAAAAAGGAAGCAGTAGGAGAAATGCCTAAAATTTCAAAACCTACCAATACGATATGTGAATCTTGTCGGCGCGACAAACAGATAAAAGTTGAGTTCAAGACAAAGGAACACTTTGCATCACGTCCATTGGAATTAGTACATACTGATCTATGTGGTCCTATGAGAACAAAAGGTTTAGACGGTGAATTATACTTTATGCTAATGATAGATGATTACACCAAAATGACAGTCGTCGGTTTCTTAAAGGAAAAATCTGAGGCATTCGAATCTTTCAAAATCTACAAGGATTTGGTCAAAAATGAAACCGATTTGAAGATCAAATGTCTGAGATTAGATAATGGCGAGAATTCACATCCAAAGCATTTCAACAACACTGTGACGAAAATGGAATAAAAGGGAAATTCTCAACAGATAGAACACCACATTAGAATGGAGTTTCTGAAAGAAAAAACAGAACCATACAGGAAATGGCTAGACAATGTTAGATGACTAAAAATTGGATGATAAATTTTGGGTTCAAGCAATCGATATAGCTGTATTTATTATAAACAGAGATCTGCTCAAGAACAATTGTAGCATGACTCCGTACGAACTATGGAAGGGAAGACCGACTAACATCAAATACTTCAAAATATTTGGAAGTAAATGCTACATCAAAAGAGAAGACCAAAAAATGGGCAAGTTTGATTCTCGTGTTGACGAAGGTATTTTTGTTGGTTATTCACGCAAAAGAAAGGCTTATAGATGCTACAATCTGAGGTGAAAAAAATAGTGGAAAGCATAAATGTTACGTTTGACGAAGACTGTGTTCTAAAGGATAACAATGGGATCGTCTCTAAGGGGCTTGAGGTAGAATCTGTGAAGGATGAAGAAGAAGTTGCAGAACAAGACCAATCAAATAAGGAAACAACAGTCAACCAAGAGGAAATAAGAAATGACTATCAAGACGTATAAGAATCTTCTTCAAAAGTTTTAAAAGAATTGTGTCAAAAGAATCATCCGTCAAATCAAATCATCGACAACATAAATGAAGGAATTAGAACCAGAAGAAGTCGACAACTTTGTTCATCACATCAAGCCCACCTTGCTCTTTTAGCAACTTTTGAGCCTAACAATTTTGAGGAAGCTAGTTAAGGTGAACACTAGGTAGCAGCTATGAATGAAGAGCTGGATCAAATTGAGAAGAACGACACTTGGGAATTGGTTCCACGACCAAAGGATAAAAATGTTATTGGAACTAAATGGGTCTTCAGAAACAAATTGAATGAGGATGGACATGTTACCAGGAATAAGGCAAGATTAGTCTACAAAGGATATGCACAAGTAGAAGGAATTGATTTTGAAGAAACATTTGCTTTCGTTGCTAGAATGGAAGCTATCAGGATGATTCTCACTTATGCATGCTCGAGAAAAATCAAGGTGTCCCAAATCGATGTTAAGTTAGCCTTTCTAAATGGTGAATTGGAAGAAGAATTTTACATTGAACGACCCGAAGGTTTTCTGCTCTCTGACAAGGAAGACTACGTCTGCAGATTAAAGAAGGTACTATATGGTCTCAAACAAGCTCCTAGAGCTTGGTATGCCTGTCTTGATGGATATCTACATCAATAAGGATTCAAGAAAGGGAGCGTCGCTAACAATCTCTATGTGAAAGTGGATCAAGATAACTTAATAGTTATCGAGGTATATGTGGACGATACAATCTTTGGAAGCAATGATGACAGATTAAGTAAAAACTTTGCCACAAAGATGCAAAGTGAGTTTGAAATGTCTCTACTTGGCACGCTGACATACTTTTTAGGGCTTTAGATATCTCAGCAGGATAAAGGAATTTTTATATATCAAACCAAGTACATCAAGAAAATGCTCAAGAAATTCAAGATGAAAGATTGCAAGGCTATCCTTACCCCAATGGTAACAGGTTGCAAGTTAAGTTAGAAGATTCGTCAAAGGATGTGGACCAGAGGTTGTATAGATCTATGATTAGCAATCTTCTATATGTGATAGCTTCTCGGCCAGACGTAATGCATGCAGTTGGACAAGTAGTAAGATTCCAAGAAACACCAAAAGAATCTCATATTATTTCCATCAAAATAATTCTTCGATATCTTAAGGGCACAACAAAATATGGTTTATGGTATCCCAAAGGAAATGATCTAGTTATCCAAGCTTATACAGATGCAGATTGGGCATGAAGCGTTGATGGTCAAAAGAGTACCTGTGGAGCAATTTTCTATCTAGGTGGTTGCCTTGTTTCACGGTAAAGTAAAAAGAAGTCTTCAATCTCGTTATCCGCAGAGGAAGCAAAATATATCGCGGCAGCAACTTGTTGTACTTAAGTTCTCTGGATGAAGCAAACTCTGCAAGATCTTCAGGTCAAGTTTGATGAGCCTATTCCCATCTTCTGTGATAACACCATTGCCACCCGTATCTCCAAGAATTCTGTGATGCATTCCAAAATAAATCACATTCCGATCAAATATCATTTCGTTAGAGAGCAGGTCGCCAAAAAAAATATCAAGCTTGAATATGTTGGCACAACTGAACAAATTGTTGAGATCTTTACCAAACCATTACGTCGTGAAGCATTTGAGTATATTTTCCAAAAGCTTGGGATTCTCCCAAGTTCTTTCTCTTATCTAACTAATCAGAAAGGGGGAGTGGAGGTGTGTACAGGTTCACAGGATGATAATTTGTCAGGGGGAGTTACCCTTTGCCATTGATGACAAAGGGGCAGAGAAGGTAGTAGGAAGGGGTATCATGATTGCAGGGGGGGTTACTTTTGTTGCCATCAATGCCAAAGGGGAAGATTGTTGATCAGTGGTTGTCATTGATGTGAACCCAAGCAACACCAGGGGCTACCTCGATCTTGCATGGGTTTTTTGACTTGACAACTCATCCTATTCTGAGTGAAGGTTCTTCTATATGGATTCTACTAGTCGAGATGTTTCTGTTGATATATGACACACCACGTAGTTCTTCATGGTTTGAGAGTTATTCATGTTTGAAGTTAGTAACCCAAGTTAGTGGGCTAAAACCCCACGTGGTTGTGGCATGACGCTCATCATTGGTTGTGGTCATTGAATAGTCAATAAATAATAATGTTTTATGCTCCTAAAAGCTCTCCAATGTTCACTTTTTGAGGACCCTCTCAACTTAAGACATTTCTATAAATAGTGACCCTTATATCCTCCTCTAACAAGCATTTTTCAACGAACTATCTTGTGAGAAGACCTCGGTAATTTTTTGGCCCTCATGAGCTTCTAATGCAGGATTTGTCGTAGGGATTTTAATGTTTCATTGAGGTCTAGTTAGGGCACAAAATTATGATCAAGTTTGAAGGTTTGTTTTGAAGCAAGTTTAGAGCCTTGGATTCTAGGATTTTTTTGCTTCAAACAGGCCATCGTGGCATTTTCGCTATAAATTTTTTTCTACGAAGCTTTAGAAGCTGAAATTAAACCCCATTTGAGCTAAAATCTTGATGAACCTCGTGAGAAAATTTCAAATCTTGGTTCGCTACATTTTCAGAGATATGATCTGAGGAAGTTAGGGTTTTTGTACGCTCTCAAATTCGATGTCAAACAAGTGACCTCGGGAAAACCATCCTAACTTTCTCTTTGAGCATTGGATTCAAATTTCGTAAACATGGAAAGAAAGAGGATGGATTGTAGTTTGTTGGGTATCATTTTTAGGGTCGAAGGTTGATGACACGTGGCACTTCATACAAGTTTTCTCTATTGAACAAATTTATAATCAGGTCATCGTGGTATATTGCACATAACTCTTTCTTGAAGAATCCAATCTCGATTAGACCTGTGGGGCTGGAAAGATGACTCAAAGGGCTACCAAAGGAAAAAATTTGAGACCTTGGAGATCCGACATTACATAGGTACAACAGATTCAATATTGAGTTCCTTGAAGGCAAGGAAAGGTATGGATTCAAGGATCACTGCAGTAAGGACCACACATCAACAATCAGGGGTAAGTCTGCTACAACAAGGTATGTATGATTAGTGTTTGCATCTGAATTTTGAGTATCATTTCTAACATATGTTTTTGCAAGACAACGTAAGTATATTGTTTTGTATTTGTTTGGGTCTTGCTTGTTAATACATGTGCAAGAAGGGTGAGTCTTTAGAACAACTCAGACACACACTAGAAGGACATGCAATGCCAAAGTCCCATTACTTGAAGCAAGCACAACAATACCTCAACGGTGGCAAGTGATCCAAGAAGAAATGTCGAGTCAAGTGTCAGGTCTTGTCAAAAAGCCAGTGCTGTAAAAGAGTCATCATTGTAAATTTGTAAAAGAGTCATCATTGAAAGAGTCATTATTGTAAAATAGTCAATCTACCTAGAGTTAAAGAGGCAGTGTTGGGAGGTATAGGAGTCACTTTTCGGATGATGTCATGGTTGGGTTGTAGGTCATAGTGTGATTAGGTGTTCAGTCGAGTACAAGAAAATCATTTTCAATCATATTGTATCATAGATCATTGTCCTTGGTACGGGAGTCCACACTCTTGTCTCACTTTTGATCATCATAGGGTGGTTGGGAGGTGCTAGGTTGGTGCATGAAGTCACCTATAGGTTGGAGTTTGTGACACTTTATGGTGGTAGGTTTTGGTCTAGGATGTTGGGGCATCCATTCAATTTACTACTGAAGAAACCATGGCATTGGGGCGTCCTTCCAGTGGGAGTTGGAGAAGAATGTTTTTCTAGAATTCTAGGAAGTTGTAACTTTCATTTTAGTTGGGGCTGAAGATTAAAAGAATTTATTAGAAAAGTGTTCGGTGGTTTTTGACCCAAAGGGGGTTTTCCACCTAAAATTTTTGTGCTTATTGTGTTTTATTGTTTACTGTTGTTACTGGATAAACATTAATAATAATTGAAGATTAACTAATGCCCTGAAAAGATTTAAAAGTGTTAATTTCTAAGGAATATTGATTCACCCCCCTCTCAGTATTTCCAACATAAAACTAGGCCCACAAGAATGTGGGATTATGGTGGTTCACAAGATGATGGAGATGATGAGCTTCCACTTGAGGCACTACAAGAGAATGCTGAAGACATGCTTGATAATACGAAGAAGTCTATTGACCAAAATAGTGCTTTTGGAATTGGGTTAAGCTCAACAATCATTCTAGAAACTGAGCTTGAAAATCTAGATTATTAATTATTAAGCTTATTTGTCTTTTGCATATGAATTGTTAAATTGGCTTTAGAGATACATCCATATTCAAAAGTATACATTTAATGATTTATATTTCAAATCTCTTATTCTCATAGATGTTTGTTATTTTTTTCGGAATTAATGATTGGCTAAATTTTTGGATCTGTGAAATTATCACCTCTTTCTTAAAACTAAATCACTCTTTATGACTATTTCTTTACAATTTCACACATGGAAAGATTGGATTTTTATGATTAATGTTGTGCTTTATATTGTTCACCTTTAATCTTGTTTTTCTCTCTCCTCGTTTCTTATACGCAAAACCTGCAAACTCTGTTTCTCGTATCATTATCGTTTCTCGTTTCATTTCCTGTTTCTCATTTATGGTAACATAGCACCCCATATCATAATAAGAAATTATATAAAGAGAACAACATAAATAATGAAGGGAAAGAAAAAGGTACAATAGAAGAAAAATATGTACAATAGGGACACCAGGATTTTGGTCAGAGACCAAGGCAAAGCCCCACAAGAGGAAAAACCATAGAATCAATTCTTCTTCTTCTTAGATATTCATAGAATGTTTAGTTGAGACACAAAGTACAATTATAATGAGACATATGTCTTCCATCAATATTCATATTAGGCCTCCTAGGGCCAACCATGGACCATACAAGATGCTCATAAGATGGAAGTAGGAAAGAATATTAGGGAGGCAATCACAAGACCTTTGATAGGGCTCATATTGATCAATAGAAGAAACCATAAGGCTACCTCCATATTACTATCACAAGTATCACGTGTCTTTGTCAAGTATTTCTGACATCACAGTCATAAGAGCATTGCATGCATCATTATCATAAGAGCACACCATACATCATTGTCATAAGAGAACCACATACTTCATTGTCATAAGAGCACTGCCATATATATCATTGTCACAAGGACATTGCCATATATCACTGTCATAATTGTCATAAGGACACTACCATACATCATTGTCATAATTGTCACAAGGACATTGCCATATGTCACTGTCATAATTGTCACAAGGACACTACCATATATCATTTTCATTCACAAAGGATTTCAGTAAGGACACTTCAAACCAACCCTCCAAATTGTATACAAGTTGCTCCTAATTTCATTCAAATTGATACTCAATAACCATGCTAAACATGAATATAAAAGACACCATACATACCCTATCATAGGATGTCAACTCTATCCTATACAACTTGGCATGTGCACTGAAAGTTTAGAGGTCGCAACACTATGTTTAGGGCATTCTGTAATGCTACACATCTATTCCCAATGTGGCCTCAAACTCCTCCAATCACTACACTGATCAATAAGGTGTCTCAACCCCTATTCACAAGTTTGCTCCAAAAAAATATGACCTCAGATCTATACTCATTTAGGGCTAAGATCTATGACTCTTTCCTGAGGTTATTTGATCCTAGTTAAGGCACCAGAATAGTCCTTATCAACCCTTAAATTTTGCCACAAAAGGTCCTCTAGACCTGTGTTGTTCCTTCTTTTACAAGGCCATGCTCCTGTGATGTCCCTCAAGTTAACTCGACTACACTTAAGAGCACTATCTAGCACAATTCTAGGGCTCAACCCTACCTGAGATAACACAGAGATATGCAACCCTATTCACAAAGAGTTTTAGCCCAAAACAAAACAGAGAAATATGCCTAGAATGCTCCTTCTCCATTCGGCTAGCTCTCTCCCTAACTCAACATGAACCAATCACAAAATATAGTCCTTCTCTTCACTTAAACTAGGCTTCTATAGTTCTACGACTAGACTAATCCTTCTCTTTTGATGCCCTTGCACTTGTGATGTGTGTAGAATGAGCTTCAAGTCTCCTTAATTTATATTAAACATTGGAGGAGCCAAAGGGTCTCTTGTGTGCCAATGTGAGCCTTCATTTGTGAGGCTGACTTGAGGAAAAGCCTCTTTTAATTAGCCCTTCATAATATATAAATATATTTTGCAAATGCCTTAATGATATACAAAATAACTATAGTAATAATTAAAGAAAGTAGGTATAGAATACTTATCCTTTTCGGGAGAGTGAGCTCCCACTTAATCTTGGACCTTGTCAACAATTCTTGTCCTCACATCAACATGATGTCATTTATGTCATTCCCAAGAACTAGGTTTTTCTTTTTACAACAGAAACAATTAGTTAGGGTTTCTGTTTCAAGGGTTTTCTAACTCAAACCTTTGCTAGGGTTTACAATACCTAAATCCTCCATAGTCACTAAGACTCGTCATTCATGAATATAATTCTATAGGCATACTAATGAGTTAGCTACAAAACCCTAGTGATACTATTGAAAAGCCTTTTATTCATTTCATTTCTTGACCACAAGACCTAATGTTAATTTTGGTTAACAATGGTATGTTCTATGCTTAGCACAATTACTCCAATGTTCCTTTAGCAATCCAATGACAATTTCCAATTTAGTTTTCAATAGCAAACACATTAATCACATTGACAGTAAAAGTAGATAGAACATGAAACAAAATGCAGATGACAAGCCAAGACAAGAGGACACCAGATTTAGCAGATGCCAGGGAAAAACCCCAATGTGGGGAAAACCCATTGATCAATTCTTCTTATTATCATATGAAATGTTCAATGGAGAGAGAGAGAGTACAAAAGTGAAAATTTGACTTACCAAATCACAATTAAAAAAACCCTGTCAAATATGCATTCAATTTCAGTCAAATTCAACCCTAAACAGAAAGTCAAAGATGGTCAACATAGTAACAAATCTTCCTTTTTTGGAGCTTGGTCATACCCAATCAAAATCGTTTTGATAAGTTGGTCAAAATCCTGAAATTTGTGGTCAAAATTGGTCAACTTTGCGGTCAACCCTACAGTCAAAGTGCTTAGAAATTATGGGGTTTTGTGCCAAACTGTACAACTTGCAAAAAGTGAGATTTTCCCACAAAAATCATAATCAAAGGATGAGTCTAAATGCTCAGTCAATGTTGGTCAAACTCCTGCAACAATCCTGTAATTTGGCTTTGTAATTTGCCCAAAAAATTCGTCCTTCTACCATATGCGTGAGAGAGAGAAGATCTGCCCAATAGTTGTATAAACCAATGAGAGGAGAGAGAAGAGATGTGTGTGATGATGATGCCAAATGAGGTGAGAGGGCACTTGTATTTATACAAGTTGTTTAGGTTGGAGATTCACGTCCATTGGGCTTCATGAGCCTACATGATGGTGTGGTTGACCTAAACAATTTGCACATGTGTGGGCATAAATTCAAAAAAACACTTCTGCTTTTCCAAATTGGATGGTCTTTATATCAATTTTAGTCCTCCCAAAAAAAGGAATTTAATGTAATCATCATAGCCATCAAATGAGTTGTCCCAAGGTGGAATTTGGCCCTAGTTGCCAATTTTAATACTCCCTCTCAACTAGGGAGTTTTCCACTTGTTGATCCATCCATCATCATCGATCATCATGCCATCCTGTCATCATGTACCATCTCTGTATCTCATCGCATATTTTCTCTACTGAACACTGATATGAATAATGAAGAAGAATCAATCGAGAGTGAGTTACAAGACCTTACCACTCTCCACTGACAAAAGTCAGTTGAGAGGTAGAACCTTAATCACACTTGATCCCATATCAAGTTGTTGAACACCATGCATCCTAGACATAGGGAGTACAATAGTACACGATGCGTCCATCAGTGGTTCTATGGTACCTATCCACTTTTCCCAACTCATTGGCAATGTGAGAGGTACTTCTCATGAGTCGCACACTACATGGGTATGATGTATGCTGGGGCATCAACAGGAGAAGGTGAACCACTCATCCTGCTCATATGCCATAGGAGAAGGTGAACCACTCACCCTACACACCTGCATCGTAGGGAAGGTGAACCACTCACCCTACACACATGTCAATCATCATGGGATACCATAGGGGAAGTTGAACCACTCACCCTGTACAAAACGTACCAATAGGGGAACGTGAACCACTCACCCTGTGGTTGCTCATAGCTCCAAGAAGTACCCAAATCCCCCTAGAGCTTCCAGAGCTCTATGTCCAATTCAAGCGAAACCCTCATGGGAGGGTCGTTCCATGACTCCAAGTCTCTCTCGGAAGGAAAAGAATTTGACCTTCCCTAAGGGCTTCGTGAGGATGTCTGTGACCTGCTCATCAGTCTTGATGTGTTGGAGCCTTTTTTCTCCTTGTTGTACCATATCCCGAATAAAGTGGTACCTGATATCAATGTGCTTGGAGCGGTCTTGGAACACTGGATTCACTAAAAGGAGAATCCCACTCTGGTTGTCGTAGTAGATCATGGTGGTATCCAACACATGCTCAAATAACTTATGAAAAAGCTTCCTCAACCAAACAGTTTCAGAACAGGCCATACTAGCAACAATATCTATCATCTCAACGGATTGATGTAACTGAACAAATTTAAAATTAAAACTACTCTTTAAGATATCTTTAGTAATACTTAGAGGGACACTATTAAGAATTAATTAGTTGTCAAAAATTGTGATACCTAAAATTAAATGAAATAGATGTGTAATATCAATCCTCCTGCAAGTTATTGACAAGATTGTCCTCTCCTTAACCACTAACTAATTACCAATAGGCAATTACATACACATAGAAATATAACACAAAAACTGTAACATTCACAAACATTACCATCCAAATCATAACACAAACACACAAACCACTCAAAGAATCCAATCACAGACACACACAAACCGCTCAAAATATCCAAACACAGACATACAAACCATTCAAGACAAGCAACATAAGCTAAATTAAAGAACATGATTATATGGTCATGTCAGGCAAAAAACATATAATGTAAATTTCAAAGTGTGAATTTTATTTCATTATATACATAATAATGATAATCTAAAAATATGACATTGTTGCCCTCAGCTGGAGCCAACCTAGATCCATCTAACTCTGGATTTATCATGTGCCAAGAGAGATTGAATCCATTGAGGTGTAAACCTTTCCTCAAATTCTACACTCCTAAAAGAAGGTTTGCACCTCGAGAGATTTGATCCCTCTAGACGCATGATAGATCCAGAGTTAAATGGATGTAGGCTGGTTAATATTTTTTCTCAACCATACACTATAACTACTTAATTCCACAAAATAATACAATATTATTATAAATTACAATTATTTAACACCAACATAACATTATAGCTACTTTAATTCCACAAAGTAAATACTATTGTAAATTATATTCATTATTTTTACCAAAAAAACACAAAGTGTTTATACCTACAAGTAAATTGTGACATGCAAAAGGCAAGGCCAATGCAAAAGTCATTTTATGTGATGCCCAACATTGACATTCATTATTACAAATACTTAATGCACTAATGTTTTAATTAATAGAGTCAAAATTGTTTGTGTGGTAGTTCAATTGGTAATGGTCATAGAAATGAAGTCTCACCAAACCAGAAATCTTGAGTTCAAATCTTGTGTTATCCTTCGATGAGATAAAAAATTAGACATAATAAAGATATAATCCTACTAAATTTACAAAAAAATTAATAAAATCAGAATTATGATCGACTTAAATTCAGGATAAATATGCCAGGGTTATTATCATAATGATTATATGTAACTTCCTTCTTTATATTGATAGAATTGAATGCAAATTCACTTAAAACTAGCAATTGCCACAAAAGGTGCAAAGAGAGGCCGATAAGATTATTAAATTATGATCATTTCACAGACATGTACATCTGATCCAATATTTTTAAATTTCAGCATCCAAATATTAGCAGCCTTTCAAGGGGGGATACAACAACAATTAATAAAAAAAACAATTAAACTGCTCAAACTACTTCCACTAGTAAATGAAAAGTGCATTCTCAGTCAAATTTACTCAAACACATGCGCCCCATAAAGTCTAATAAAAAACAGAAAGAAGAAAATATTTCTGTAGATAGTAAGTGACTCAAATATATTGGAAGGAAAAAAATCATTTTTGTGTTTATTATGTTGGCCAATGTGTCATATAGTAGAAGCTGGTTTAATAGCATACAAATTGAGCAAACCAATACCCACAATCGAAGCTTCACTGAGAAGGAAAACTAACTCTCAATTCGTGGTACTTATCTAGGATTTCAATAACCCAACGATAATGTAGTTAAAAAGATATCAAATTATGAGCAATCTTATGATGTTGTCGACATTGAATTTGAGTGTAAAGGAATAGCAAGAAACTCCCTCAGAGAGTGAAATTTGATATTTGATTTGGATTTGTTACAAGTGTACACTGTAGAGATATTGGACAGATGTCACATGTATAGAAAACCCGAACAAAACAGAAAATACCAAAAATATGAGATTTCCCTATGAAAAATAAAATAAAAATAAGCTCCCAATTTCAAGGAAACCCAGATTCTCCAAATCTCTTGCGCTCTGTTATTTTCATTTTGATTGTAGATTTTGGAAATATTTCATAAAATTTGACAATAAGAATTAAGTATTGACATCTTATACGTCATCTTTCTCCTATCTACCAAATATTAAAACATTTCCAAAATTAAATTCAAAATCTCACATTGTCAATTTTGGTTGAAACATGCATAGTGTATTGTATAATTTTTCAAATTTTTGTCCTTAAATAAATTTTGTTCATGTAAATATATAAGATTGCTTGCATACTTGCATAAACTATACTGAGATATTGTAATAAGTATCAATGAAAACTTCCAAAAGCTATACTGAGATATTGTGATAAGTATCGATGAAAATTTCGAGATTATGTAGAGTGTTCAATATTTCTAATATTGAAATATTATAAATGATAGAAGCCTATATTTGTCTTCAATATTTTTAATATTGAAATATTATAAATGTTAGAGAATAGAGTTTTGTTCCTTTTGACTACCTATTTAGCCGTCTGCTTGTAATATATGTTAGAAAGTAGAATTTAGGTTTATTACTTTTCTTTTGAAAAATCCATTTAACAGACTGTTTGGCATAGTAGATAGAAATATCTCTATCATTTTTCAATAAAAACAACAAATAGGAAAAACAACAAACAACAAATACCAGTATTCAAAGAATTGACTAGTTTTCTGATTGATCTTTTTCTTTTGCCCATTAAATTTGATCGAACCATAACAATTTGAAAAATAAAATCAGCATCCATGAACCATGCAATTTTAAAATTAAAAATAAGATCAGAGAACCAAGCAATTTCAAAATCCATCGACCAAACAATTTCAAAAATAAAAATCAAGATCCATAAATCTACACTGTCATGTTCATACACTCACAGTACATAGTAAATTTTTGGAGTGACCTTGACACTTCGAATATTTATTATTCTTATTCATTCATTTCCTGTGAACTTCTTCATCATTTAGCAATTGTATTTTGGGATTTCAACATTGCATCAAATGGGTCGAATATTTGTTATTCTTATTCATTCATTTCCTGTGAACTTCTTCATCATTCAGCCACTGTATTTTGGGATTTCGACATTGCATCAAATGGGTACCGTCAAGAACACGCATTAAATAGGGGTCCCGGATGCCCACCTCTCCCATTGGGTAAATCATCTTGATTTGCACCGACGAATGACGTTCATATTGAATGTGCAACCTGACGGCAATGCCATTATCCTTCTCTAGCACAGTCATGACCGGATGCCCACCTTCGCTCCCATTGGGTAAATCATCTTGATTTGCGTCGACGAATGATGGTCATATTGAATGTGCAACCTGACGGCAATGCCATTATCCTTCTCTAGCATGGTCATGACTGGGATTATCTTGAAGGCATAAATGCAGAGAGTTCCGTAGAGCACCCGGCCTTGCTAGACTCTCCCAATCACCATCTCGGTTAAGGATATAGGGATCAGTCCTTCTAACGAAGACAAAGACCCTGCACTGCTTCTGCCAATTGAAAGGTCTAGCGAGGACGAGGGTGTTTGAAACTTGCATGGCCCACTTCTGCCAATTGGTATTATGGAGGACGATGATGTTTAAGTAGTGCCTGCTCTGCTTATCCCAATTGAAATGTGTTTGAAAGGTGCAGGGATCTGCTTGAAAGGTGCAGAGATCGACCCTGGCAAATGTAACACAAACGTAACAGGAAGAGCAAAATGTCAGAATTGAATTGGACAGATGTCAGGTTCATATGGTTTACAAATGTCACGTTTAAACTCAAAAGGTTGACGATCAACCAAATGTTGAGTAGGAAACCATGCCAAATGTCAATAGGAGAATGAAAGTGTTGATGACGGAACTGATTCAATAGGAAGGCTTATCAACCTAAATATATTCTATTCAATTTCGAGAGATTTATGGGCTACTGCATGGTATTTTATTTAATTTCGAGAGATTTATGGGCTACTGCATGGTATTTTATTTAATGTCATGGGAAACAATTTAATTTTAAAATAAAAATCAATAAATAAAACACTTGATTGTTTTATCACTTTTAAGATCCTCATGTTCACTACGAGCAATTTTAGGAGTTTGATGTCTAATAGTCATAATTTTAGGAAATTCAGTATAATGAATATATATTTTCATGATTTATGTAAAATTTTGTCTAGGTTCAAATATAAATGTGCCAACAAAAATAGGGAGGTGAATGGATTTCTATAGCGATTTTAGGAAATTTTATATATTATGAACGTAGACTACATAGCAAATTTAAGAAATTTCATGTATTATGAACGTAGAATATATATATTAGAAAATAAAGGTTTTTTTTTATAAAGGAGGGTGATGAATAAATTTCTGGAGTTATTTTAACATAAGAATTATTATGACAAAGGAAAAGAGAATATCAGTACTATTCAAAAGAAAAGAGGTATATATAAAAGAAAATACAAACGGTATTCAAAAGCTAGTTGACTCAATTTGTAATTGTAAATTGTTAAATTGACATTTTCAAATTGTAAAATGTTTAGTTCATTTTATTTTAAAGTTTTTAGTTATTTATTAATGATAATAATACATTTAATTTATATAATTTTATAAAGATATAAATATAAAAAGATAATTTATAATGTTCTAGTGTAACAAATTGACATTTTCAAATTGTAAAATGTTTAGTTCATTTTATTTTAAAGTTTTTTAGTTATTTTATTAATGATAATACATTTAATTTATATATATTTATAAAGATATAAATAATAAAAAATAATTTATAATGTTCTAGTGTGTAGGGAAAATAAATAAATATAACAAAATTCGAAAATGAAAATATTTTATGGGGGTGATGAGTTAAATATATAAATTTTATTATTTTAATTTTTTTTTCCCAGATGGTTATTTTTTGAAATATATGATTAAGTATGTAAGGGTATTTATGATTAGATTGAAAATTGATTTTAAATGTAAATGATAATAAGTGTTTAAGGGTTGTTGGTGTTATTTAAGTTAAAAATTATATTATGGGAAATATTGTATAAAAATTATAATCTATATTAATTATTGTTAGTTAAATTAACAATGATTAACAGAGAAATGAAATCTTATAGTCTTGTTTTGGAAGGAACTAATAAACTAATATGTGAAGTGGATAAATTAATTGTTTGCTTAGAGATATGGGCTTGCATAAATTTTGGGGGTAATAACCACTAGCTAGTTTATACATTTATTATTAGATATAAAAATAATTAATATATGAGTTAAATATATATACATTTCAATTTTTTTAACAAGATTTTTGACTATGGATATTCACTCTCATTTTACCATGGAGATTTTTAATCTGTAAATAGACTTTGTTACAATACCATGGGAAAATAACATGACTTACTAATATCACATGCTCAAAAAAACTAGAACACATGTTATATAACATTTTTTTAAATAATCAATTTAATTTAAAAAAAAATAACTACTTTTATAAGGCCTAGTCTAACTTCTAGACTAAATGACATTTTCACCAGAAATTGGCCATAAGTTTTCAAGTAAGATTAAACAACTTAAACTCAAATTTTTAAAAATATCTACGATTTTTTATTAAAATTAACCAGAAAAAGCTTTGAAAAGAACCATTCTGTCTATAAGTTAGATTATATATATATTATTGTACCTTAAAGAAAGTGATTAATTAAGACTATATATATATTACAATATATATATATATATATATATATATATATATATATATATATATATATATATAACTCAATCTCAAAGTATGATATAGTTTATTGCACACACCTCAAGGAACATTTACCATGATTTTTGCAAAAAGTAAATTATTTTCAATTTACATATGTTTGGTATTTTTCCTTTTCAAAACATTTGCCAAACTACCAACTTTCATGATTTATTAAGTCAGCGAAACTATAGTGATCTAGGAACAAGTATCTCACTTCTTTTTTATCATAGACATAAAATTGGATAGACCACATTTGTCACATTGGTCTTTGTGGACGTTAACCATCATTTTCATCATCTAAAAAATAATAATGAGTTCTATTTATGTATTATTAAATGGATTTTATTTTTTCATATATATATATATATATATGGAAAATTTGCATAAAAAAGTCACATTGGTCTTTGTGGACGTTAACCATCATTATCATCATCTAAAAAATAATAATGAGCTCTATTTATGTATTATTAAATGGATATTATTTTTTTTGATAATGTGTGTGTGTATGTTGAAGTTTCTAAATTTACTTATTTTAGAAACTCTTCATGCACTTTTTCTGATTTATTCCTACCTACTTGTTATTTTTCTTTAACAAGTTATTTACAAAGTAAATACTGAAAATAAACACCAGTGCATGCTCAACATATTACAGATCAACAACTAAAAGAAACAAGAACAAACACACCACATGACACCATTATTTTTGAACCAATGTCCTTAGAAAAACCCAATGCGGGAAAACCGGTGCAACTATCTGAGAGTTTTCTTATTAAGCAATATCAAAGTACAATCTGGGTGCTGAAACTGGCCTACCCAACAGAGAATTTCCTTAGTAGCTATACCTCACAATTTAAGAGAAATCTTTTGGCTAAAACCCCGGAAAATCCTTCCGACAGCTCCTTAGCACAAAACTTCTCCTGCAACCCCAGCGTCTGTCCAATCTGGACTGCAACAGCCCTTCTCTGTCTCACATTGGCCCTGCATTAGTCTTTCTTGGCCTGCGTTAGGCCTCTGTCAAATGCGCTAGCCCCTTTGTTGCTCTGCGCAGCACTTGGCTGCCTTTGTGTGGCCCTGCGTGAGCCCTTCTTGGCTCTGCATCACCCTCCTTGGCTGTTGCATTGCTCTCCCGAAACAATCTCTTCCTTCTCTGTTTCTCTTTACTGAATGCCTCTCAACTGCTCTCCCGATAACTAATTCTATCTCTCTTAGCAAACCCCACTCTAGAGAATAGAATGACTAATTATCTGGTGTATTCTCCAAGTGACCCTCAAGCCTCCTCTTATACTTTTCCTGTTGACACATCAACGGTTGAGATTAAGTCCCTAACCAATGGCTAAGATTAGATCTAGCTTGATCCATGTCTTTTGGACCATTCTAACACAGTTTCATATTGATACACATTAATATTTTATTTTCCCTAAGTTTAGACTAAGGGATTCCATTAAAAATATTAATTATTTTAATATCTCTTGCACTGTTTAGAACCTATCCAAACCCTTTTTGGGTATTGGAGATCTCGTGTGCCCTAACCTCTCCACCAAATTTCGTGGCTAGAGCACATCCGGTGCTACCCCAAATCAACACTCCCTCTTAGTGAGGGCTGTGCTCTAGCAATACTCCTTACTGAGTATTACTCTGATCATCTGACATCAGTCCCTGTGTTGATGCTAGGCCTTCCTGCCCAACATCCTCTGCACTGTTGTATCGTGTACTGCTGCCCATGGTTCTGCCATTGCCGCTGTTGCATTTGTACGATAGCTCCCTCTGCATCTGTGTTGTTGTTGGTCCTTTCTCCTAGCACTACATCCGCACTGCACCTCCTCTCATCATGTTGCATCGTGTTGCCCACTGTTGCACTACAACTCAGTTACTGAGAAGTAAGTAACTGATCTCCCAATCTGACCTCCTTATTGGGCTAGAGACACCCGCTGATGTTGAAGCTCCCTCTGCCATTGACAAGTGCTCCCTTTCTGACCTTTGTGCTGTTGCAATAACTCCCTGCATCTTGCACTGTTGCACACCTCTCTATGTCATCTTGCACTAGTGCAACACTCTTGTGCCTCTCGCACTGCTGCAGCCTGCTAGCCTCGTGTTGTCTCGGGACTCTTGCATTGTAGCTCTCTCTGTTGCTCCATCCGTATCCATCTCTACCCACTCAGCCAGTCCTGCTACTCCTCGTCAAGGCTCACGTAGCAAAGTCTAATCCAAGAGGCTGGGTACCTCAAGGATCTTGCCCCTCATTTTCTGTAGTCCTCCTGACTACAGCTCAATGTCTACCCAGTTCCGCTTGATTGGTGCGGGTGCACTCATGGCATAGTCATTGTCTGTCAAGACTTCCTTCTCTGCCCATGCTGGCGCTACCTTAATCTCGGAAGACTCTCCCTTACTCTTCTTCCTTGGGCACTGGGTTGCATAATGACCCATATCCCCATAATGGAAGCACTTGATCTTGGAGAGATTTTTCTTCTTTCGCTTTTCCTGCTTTCCTTCAGATGCTAGGGCCACATCCTCCTCCTCCTGCTTGACCTTGATCCCTTTGTTGCTGCTACCTATCTTCGACTACCGTCTGATCTCTTCCTAGCAAAGAGTTGGCCACTTCTCATCCCAAGGTAGGAGAGTCCCTCTGCCCAAGATACTCTAGACAAGCACTTCCCAATCTTCTGAGATAACATTCAGGGTTGTCCTCACCATAAGCTCCTGATCCGGTGTCGCTCGTATAGCAATCAAGTGGTCTCGGATCTCATCCAGTCCTCCGAGGAAGGTGTCAATCAATTGACCCTTCTTCATTTGATACAACCTCATCTGGTTCTCGAGCAACATTCTTCTCTACACAAAATTATGTTGGTATAGGTTCTTGAGAGTCTCCCACATCTCAACTGTTGTTTCCTTCTCAGCTATATGTGGTACCACATGATCTTTAACCCTGTCAAGGATAATGCACTTGGCCCTCGCCATCACCTCTTCGTATGTGTCATTATCATTGGGGTCGACTGGGATAGCTATAACCTTCAAGGCGAAGTTCTTGACACAATTCCTGTCAAGTACTGATAAGATTCTAGCCTTCCAAACTGCAAAGTTCGATGCTCTGTCCAATCTATCCTGGTCTCTTACGCTGTGTAGTGCCATGACACTCCTTTACTTCCCTCCTGGAAATTCTTTGTTCAACTCCTCTGAGTCTGTACTTCCGTCTAGAATTTCTCTTCTGGACTCCTTTTGAGTCTTGATTTCCCTCCTAGAAATCCTTCTTCTGCTTGTCAAGATGCCCCCGACTCTAATCGTCTTGTGCAACTGCACTGCTAATCCAGGTTCCTCGGCTAGAAACCCTCAGTAACAACTCCTTTGGCCTTGCTCTGTCAGGTAATGTTCTAACTACAGTACCTCACCAGCTCCACTCTGCAATATTTCTGTAGCCTTCTAGACTCCAACAACTGCCTCTCTGTGAACTGCACCAGCCCCTCTCTACCTCATGCTAGCTCTACGTCAGCCCTGGGATGCCCTGCGTTAGCCCTCTGGGCCTCTGCATCAGCAACACTGGCCTCTTTGAGGCTCTGTGCACCTCTTGCCTTCTTCTGCATGGCTCTAGCTAACTCTGCATCACACTTCTTGGCCTCTGCGCTGCTAGAAACAACTTTTGTCACCTTGGGGCAGTTGTTTTCTACTGCTATTGCTCCACTCATCTGATGTCTCTTAGTCCTCCTGTGATCTTCAATCACGCTCTGATACCATGTTGAAGTTTCTAAATTTACTTAGTTTGGAAACCCTTTATGTGCTTTTTTTGATTTATTCCTACCTACTTGTTATTTTTCTTTAACAAGTTATTTACAAAGTAAATACTGAAAATAAACACCAATGCATGCTCAACATATTACAGATCAACAATTAAAAGAAACAAGAACAAGCACACCACATGACACCATTATTTTTGGACCAATGTCCCCAGAAAACCCCAATGCGGTAAAACCGGTGCAACTATATGAGGGTTTTCTTATTAAGCAATATCAGAGTACAATCTGGGTGCCAAAACTAGCCTACCCAATAGAGAATTTCCTTAGCAGCTATACCTCACAATTTGAGAGAAATCTCTTGGCTGAAACCTCGGAAAATCCTTCCAGCAGCTCCTTAACACAAAACTGCTCCTACAACCCCAGCGTCTGCCCAATCTGGACTACGTCAACCCTTCTCTGTCTCTTGGCCCTGCATCATCCTTTCTTGGCCTGTGTCAGCCCCAGGAGGCCCTGCGTGAGCTTTGGGAGCCTCTGTGTCAGCTGTGCTGGCCCCTCTGGTGCTCTACGCAGCACTTGACTGCCTCTACGTGGCCCTGCGTGAGCCCTTCTTGGCTCTGTTTCACCCTCCTTGGTTGTTGCGCTGCTTTCTCAACACAATATCTGTCTTCTTCGCTTCTCTATACTCAGTGCCCCTCAGCTGCTCTCCCAATCACTGATTCTATCTCTCTTAGCAAACCCTGCTGTAGAGAATAGAATCAC
This sequence comes from Pinus taeda, assembly GCA_000404065.3. Taxonomy (NCBI): domain Eukaryota; kingdom Viridiplantae; phylum Streptophyta; class Pinopsida; order Pinales; family Pinaceae; genus Pinus; species Pinus taeda. The sequence continues at coordinate 51,350 of APFE031578768.1, forward strand.
TGATCATCTGGTGTATTCTCCAAGTGACCCTCAAGCCTCCTTCATGTTGACATATCAACGGCCGAGATTAAGTCCCTAATCAACGGCTAATATTAGATCTGGCTTGATCCATGTATTTTAGACCATTCTAACACAGTTTCATATTAATACACATTAATATTTTATTTTCCATAAGTTTAGACTTAGGGATTTCATTAAAAATATTAATTATTTTAATATCTCCTGAATTGTTTAGAATCTGTTCAAACCCTTTTGGGTATTGGAGATCTCATGTGCCCCAACCTCTCCACCAAATTTTGTGGCTAGGCACATCCGATGCTACCCCAAATCAAACAATATATATATATATATATATATATAATTAAATATATATATATATATATAAATATATACGAAAAATTGCATTAAAAAAAATTAATAAAAATCTAACCGAACATGTCAATGTAGTAAATCAAACAATGATTATAGGCAAATGGAATCCTAAAAGTCTTTTTGGAAGAATTATAAAGTGAGATGGGAAGTGGATAATTAGTTGCTTGTTCTTGCATAAATTTTGGTGGGTAGTAACCTTTAGTTAGCTTATACATTGATTATTAATTATAAAATAATTAATATATGAGCTAAATAGACTTTAATCTATAAATAGACTTTGTTACAATACCATGGGAAAATACCATAAATTACTAATACCACATGCTAAAAAAAACTAAGGCATGTTATATAATATTTTTTTAAATAATATATGTGTGTGTGTGTGAGAGAGAGAGAATGATGATGATTAAATGTTATTGAACCAATAAAGTCTATAGGACCTGTGAAAATAAATTAATTGAGATTATATATATATATATAAAGTTTATTGTATATGCCTTAAGGAGCATTTATCATGATTTTTCAAAAAACAACATCATTTTCAATTTACATACATTTTGTACTTTTCCTTTTCAAAGAATTTGCCATACTACCAACTTTCATGACTTGTCAAGTCAGTCAAACTACAAAGCTCTAGGAAGACTTAGCTCACTTTTTTTGAGGAAGACTTAGCTCACATTTTTTTAATCATAGACATAATTAGATTTTTTTAATATATATATATATATATTAAAATAGAATGATATTTATTAATAAATGTTATCACCCAAATTATGGTTGAGTTTGAACCTTTTGCAATAATTTTAATTGCACAAAAGTTTTTAATATATTTTCGATAATATTTATATATGCTAATTTGTGAATAAATTGTTAAAATATTTTTTTTAGTAAAGGGTTGAGAACTCTTTATATAATTATAAATTGAATTTTTATTTATTATTTAACACTTATTTATGAATATTATATATAATAAAAAATTTGTATTCATTAAAATAAATTTTATATTAAAAATCACAATTTTAATTTTAGAAAAACTAAAATTATGGATAACTCTCTTTCTGAATACAAGTATATTTTCAAAATAAAAAATAGAAAATATACCTCAATATAAAATTTAAGCAAATCTACAACCCATACAAAAATTGTATACTGAAAAAATAAAAAATATACTTCAATATAAAATTTAAACAAATTTACCACACATATAGAAATTGTATACATAAATTTGTTTCTGTATACATAAATTTAAACAAATTTACCACACATACAGAAATTGTATACATAAATTTAAACAAATTTACCACACATACAAAAATTGTATACTTAACTACAGAGACGGTCTCCAAACCCACTACACTATTACATACAAACCATAAAACCAAAATAAAAGACTACCCACTTCCATATATTGAGTATAGACCATAAAACCAAAATAATAAGACTACTAACTTCGTCTTTGCCAAACATAGTCAACAAACTTTCGCTCCAAAAAGCAACCATAATGTAAATCCATCTTTTAAATATATTAAAATATATTTCTTAATAATAAACTTCAAATCATACTTTTTTTTAATTTATATAACTCATACAACTTTTTCTTATGCTCTCTTTATTTTTTCTATTTTATGTTTATTATTTTAAAATAGGATGATAAAAATCTGATGAGAATTGAAGGCATTATTTTAATGAGGTCACAATTTAATTTGAATATAGAAATTTTGGTGAAGATAAAATTTTCAAGAAATTAAATTATTTTTTATGGTAGAAATAGAATCAACACTATTAAAAATTATTGAGACACCCAAAATTTTGAAGCTTAACAAATGTAATCAAGATTTTCAAAATATTCTAATAGATTTTCTCAAAATCTTGTCAGAATTTCCATTGTTTTCGTGTCAGAATTTCCATTGTTTTCATAACGAAATTGTAGCCTTTTTAGACTAATAATCCCACATTTAATTTCTTTAAAATAGCTCCTATCTTCGATCCTTTCAATGAGATTTAAACCTAAAACTTTGGTAAAAACTAAACACAAATCTACACTTTATAAATAAATAATTACCAAATTAATAAATACATGGTTAAATGGATAAAAGATTAATAAATACATAGTTAAATGGATAAAACTCTATTTCAGTCTGCCTCTTCATTCCTATATGCCACTTTTTTCAGGGAATTCCTATATGCCACTTATTCCTTTATCATGTGAGTATTTGCCGGATAAATAAATTCTTGGTCCAAATGATCATTCCTTTATATGCAACCTGATTCCTTTATCATGTGAGTACTTGCCAGATAAATAAATTCATGGTCCAAATGACAAAATGCTTGATTGATTGAATGGACGTTAAATTCGCTCAGTTGAGACTGCATGCAAATATACAGTGAAAACCTAAAAGTCCGAGAACACATTCCTGTTTATCTGACAGATGAAAAATACAATGCAGGTCTAAAAGTTCGAGAACATATTCCTGTTTGTCTGACCACTCCGAAGATTCGTACCTTAATCTCATATAGACTCTGAGATCAATTTAATAACATGATTCAAACATATTTAAACTTGAACATGACACCCAGTGGTACCCAAAATTCTTGGAAAATGAAATAAAAAAACCAGAGAGACAGATTGCAGTGTCAGCTTGAATAATTCAAAGGTTATAATTACCATATTGAAAGTAGTTGGTATGCTTAAACTTTCAATTTTTCCATTTTGGGTACGTGACAAAAGATTTGAGGGAGATATTCAGAAATGGAGATGGAGAGTTGAAGATCTTGAAATTCTTGTAATTTGGAACCAGCAGATGCTGCAAATCAGTCTGTGTCTCTGCCCTCCAATCCAATTCATTCCACTCACTGCACTCTACAGTCTGACTGCCTCGCTTCCTCCAAACCTGAATCTGTCAGAATACATGTGATGTCAACTCGCTGACACCCAATGACAGTATTATTATTATTAACTTCAACAGTTTAAAGCCCAACATTTCAGCAGTAACCGACAAATTAATAAATAATTAACTGACAGGACCGACCCAAATCCTTTTGAATTGAGGTAACCTCTGGTGGCGCGCAGTTATATGTATCTTTGCAAATATGCAATTCATTCAAAGCTTCTGCAAATTTGCAGTTAGATATTTAATTAAAATATATAGTTTTGTGGCAGCAAGATCTGCAGAATGATTGGCAGCTCTCTGTTCTCACGACAGTGAATCAATATTTAATAAAAAGAAGTCATGGAATGTTAATCTGCACATGCCTGACCTTTAAAATCACAAGTGATGTAGACTGTTGCTGAGCATCGTATCATGGGAGATTCTGACTTGTGATATATTTTCATTTCGCCATTGATTCATTTTAATACAAGGGAGAGCAAACCAGGCGGTGGTACATGCGTATCATGTTTTTTTAGAATATGGAATATATTGGAAATCTAGTAGTTTAATTAATAGATTAAATGATTTGTTTAATTTAATTTGTTTTTATTAATTTTAATGAGAGTTATGTAGCGATTTAAAAAACTTGAATTTAAGTTGTTTAATCTATAAAATTTTAGTGTGTATTTGATTTTTTAGGTGATGAATCTATTTATGTATCCAAAAATGTATTTTAAACAATAAAAAATCACAATCTTGCTTGAAATTGTAAAAGGTCATTTCTTTTAAAGTTAGATTGAGCATTTTTTGAAAATTTGATGGATATGAATTAATGCTTAGTCTATTAATTAATAGAAGAAATAACCCTTTTCAAAATCGAAACAAATTTTTAAACTCATGGGTTTAAGTTGTTTAATTTGCAAAGATTTAGTGCCTCGAGGTTTCATATGGTGCTGAATCTATTTATGCATTCAAAAATGTATTTTAAACATCACAAAATTACATTCTCCCTCAAAATTGTCTTCTATTCCAGCCAAAAAATCACTTCCTCTATTAGTTAAACATCACAAAATTACAATCTCTCTAGAAATTGTCTTGCGTGATTCTAGCCAAAAAATCATTTCCTCTACTAGTTACACTAAACTTATGAATAAAACCAATCACTTTGACTTAATAATAATAATAATAATAAAGACTACTTTATGATTTGTTAAGAAAAAGGATAAATTTTCAAATAGAGTTGATTTCAGTGCATACAAATGTGTTTATGTAGTTTGGTCTCACTTTCATACTAGTATGGGGATATGTTTGCATTAATCCATTATATTTAAATTAAATTAAATAATAAATAATATAAATTAAAAATTTAAAAGACATAGAAGATATTTTTAATGTTTGTATATATATATAAAACTAGTTAAAAATTCAAAACATCAACAATAATTGAACACAAGGGTTGAATTTATTTTTAAAAATAGGATTATAGTAGTAGATATTAATTAGATTTCTTCTATCACTGTAAATTATAATGATTCATGGTTCATTATGTGAATTCAAATATCCACAAACAATTTGACATAAAGTATTCTATTAAAAAGATAACTTATAAATATATTATTAAATTAAGATTCACTATGTAAATTAAAATATTGTATTCATATTAATTATATAAATTTACAAAATAACTAAGGAATCTATTAAAACGAGGGTTATAAATAGTAACTATAATTCATTTACCATGTAAATTCAAATAATGATTAGTTTTGTATTTAAATTTAATTAACAAACATATAAGGACTTAAGGCACCTTGAGGTAGTGGTCCAATTTATGGTTGAACCTAGATAGACCATATTAAATGGTTTCATGACTTGTGCGCACATAAGTAAATCAAAGCCCACCCACATGTCGTCATTTGAAAAGAAAATAATAACATTAAGAGGAGTGATCAGGAAAAGAACTAAAGAAACCCTAGTTTCCTCGTTAATGGTTTTAGGTTTTGGAGGGCCTAACCTACGGCTCCACATGATCCTAATAATGATTCTTTCAATGCACTGGTCGTTGGTGATCTGAGGTTCCAACACTCCAAGTTGACCCGATTTGTGAAGAAATTAGATGTGGTCTTGAAAATTGTATTTTATGCTAGTCAATCCCACACGATGCCTCTTAGACTAGCAGAGAAAGGCTTGATCGGGTAGTATATGGGCTTATGACCCTTGCCACACTCTTTGTATCTCTCGGTGAATAAAATTTGGAGACCCTTTTTCATTTTTCATTTTTCATTTTTTAGTAATTTTGTTTTAAATTAAGTTTGAATTATGTTGGAATTTCAAGTTTCACTTTGCAAGGGGAGATTTGGTCCTTGGTGTTTTAGCCAATCTTAAGATGACCTAGATCATGGATTTCTTGAAAAAAATTATTAGAATGTGCAGAAATGAAACTCATTGGAAAAGCATGGCTCACCCAAAATGATTTGAATACCCCATATCAAACACCTAAGGTGAAGAGTTCACAATTTCTTATGGTGTAACCTATTGGCACATCACATATCCTTTAGTTATATGCATTAAAATAAGTTGAATAATAGTTTATGGAAATTTATATGAAACTCAAAGAGCTTGTGGAAAATTATATAAAACTCTAGAACCTTGCCTAGGCTAGTACAAAAAGGAGTGGTTATACATTTTGAATTGGTTAGCATAGTAAGTTTAATAAATTGCGTATGAATTTATTTTGGATATAATATTTCAAAATTTTGTAAAACAAATATGATAATTTTGAGCAACAACTTTATGGGAGAAAAATGTTGATATTGGTGTGCTAATTTTGATCAACAAGTATTCAAAAAAGAGTTTCAATTTGAAAGAAAAACAACACTAATACGCATACCAAGTATTTATCATCAAAATTGTATTGTTGTAATGCAACACCCATGATTTTTCACTGTGTTGGTCGATATCAAAACCTATCATTGGGATTATGCCTTTCGTTTGTGTTGGAAAATATAGTGTCTTGTGTCTTATGGTTTTTTGTTCAATGAAAAATTGATCAACTATCGAACAACGAAGGGTTACAAAAAGAATAGAAAAGTTGAGGTTCCAAGCCCACCAATCTATTATTGAAGCTACGGTGTTAATAAGTATTATAAAGTGAAAAAATGATATATTTAAAACTTCCTAAGAGAATACATGGTGAGATATTAAATAAGATCATTGCTTAGAAAAATAAAATCAGAAGTCAAAATTGTCATGCCACATCTTTGCTCAATGCATTTTATCTTTTATCAGACCCTAGATTGCATTATCACATTAGTGCAATAACAATGGTAGTTATTGTGGTGCATTTCTTGTCATGGTCTCCTAAAATTTCTTCCATGTGTAGAAAATACTCGCACAATATTTACACCTGCTACCTTCAAGATAATTTTTAAAATTTTATCAGGTTTTCAAAACATGTGGTGTAATATGGAACATTGAAACAATGTAACCTTAGATTTTTATAGAATATTATATGTCCCTTCATAGGTACATGGATATTGTATTAGAACATTGGGGTATTGTCTAAGGATGAAACTAGTTTTGACTCTAAGCTTGTCAACCATCCAACTAAAATAATGGATGTAATGATGGAAGAGGTGATCTTCCCCCAAAGTTTTTCCTTTCAGAAATGGTGGCAATTAAGGAAGTGCAAGATTTCTACCACTCTCTCTCCAACCATCACTATTTTGACATTAATTTGGTATCTCATCCCATAATTGATGGTTTATCACTAGTTGACTTCAAATGGTAGATTGATGAGGTTGAAGTGATTTTGATTATCTAAGCTTATCCCAATTACAAATTGGACATCTAATGGGCATGGAGCAAGTAGAGTGTTGATTTTTCTCCATGATCATTAGATGCTCATAATATACAATCTGCATAAGGATGCACCTTTTGTTTATAGAATAGGTTCAAGCACTGATTTATTTGGTATAAGGGTAATCTAACATCTCAACATGCTTTAAGAAAGTTAGATTCATTGAATAACCCTAATTGAATGAGATATTGAAGTAGTTACTCATCTCTTATTAATAATATGAATCAATTCATACAATCCTTGAGATGGTATTGTAGATAAAGAAACCACCCCTCGATTTAATGGGTTAAATTACATAAACAAAAGAGCTTGTGAAATGTTACTTCGGACATATGGTTGTAAGTCATATTGAATAGAAAGTAGAGTTAGAATGATATTTTAATGGACAATAACTTTTAATGGTAGAGCATGTTCAAGTTTCCCTAGACTTAGTGTTGAATACCTAAGGAAATTGGATAATCTTATTCCCCTTAGTGTTATTGAGAATATAACTTAACATGTTGAGATGTTTCTTCTTAATGATAAGGGTTTATTTGTGATCTTACCAAATACTTGGTTAAGATCTATATTTCATATGCTAGCTATCAACCGTTTTTAGTTGGCCAAGATCCAAAGGTCAAATATGAGATATCATTCATTTCAGGTAAGTTATATGACTTTGGCTTTAAACTATGTGAAATAGGGGAGGTGATCCAAGATAGCAATTTGAATGACTTTAGGTCGAGTGCTTTCTCTCTCCCAATGGCACTTTATTAGTGGAGTCCAAGTCTATAATATATGTGAAAACTTGTGTTGAACAAGATTCCATAATCATTGAGTGATAGAATTGGAATTGTTTTCACAAATTTAATAAAATCGACTAAACGATACATATACTTGCACATATCATAAAAAAATAATGACTTTCTTTTATTTGAACAAGAGATGGGATGAGGAAATGTCAAGGAGTGACTTGTAACAATGGATCAAAATGCTAGAGGAATCAAACTTAAGCTTGAGAGGAATCAAATATAAGATGAGAAGTTCCACACATTATAGGAATAGTAATTTTATAGGTTTATTTAGATGTATCACTATTTATAAGTCAATGGTTGTTCCCTCCAACCCATCTCTCATGCCAAGTCTTCCTAAAAAAATATCCAGTTGTCTTTAATGATCCTTCAACATATGTGTCATCAATTTATATCACTATGTAATTGTGCATTGATCTTTTGGATGGGATTTTATGGTCTAGCTATAAACTCATGGGGATTTACCTATGGTTGGAAACTTGGCGTATCTTTACTATTTAATATTTAATGGTATTATAGTTTCAATATTTTGATAGTATATATAAATTTATATGTAAAGAAGAAGGATAAGAAGAGTAGGGTGAGTGAACTAAGGTCTCAAAATGATTGAAAGAATTCATACATTTATATTTAATGGAGATTTAGCTCAAAAAAATCCTTGTATGATGCTAATTATCATGGTATACTCTCCAATTATTGTTATTATTATTATTTTCAAACCTGCTCATACCATTGCTTGTGACCAATTTCCAAAAATTCTTGTTTGGGCATTGATCATGTTGGACTATCTCTTGGATAACTTCTTTGGTGGACTTAGCAGTCCCATCAAAAAAACTAGTAGCATGTTAGCCATGGCTGAAGTGAAGCAAATGGTTGGTTTTTCTGTCTTATCCAGTTAACAAAATGGAAACGAATATGTCTTCTATCACTACAAAAATCAACCCTTATTTTTGATTCATATGAGCATGTCCTTGGTAAAGGCTTCCATAAGGGTAAGCACCTTTAAGAGGAAGAAGATCCCCCTAATAACTTCTCATTTTCTTATTGTTCACACAATTTGATGCCTTACCTCCATAAATTTGATCTAAATAACTTTGATGGGTTGGGTGTAATTGGTTTATTTAACCAAATGGAGTATTGATTTTTTGTTCATGCCATCGTAGATGAACTATTAAAACTACGAATAGGTGTCCTGTATTTGGAGCGAGAACATTAACATGGTGGAAATGGACTAAGTATGCATATCCATGGGTCACCACATGGAGGAAACTTATGAAAGCCCTGTTTTCTCATTTTTTTAGAGATATAGTTTTTTGGCCAACTTACCAAATTGCACCAAACTGACATGGTGGAAACAATCGTTGTTGATGCCCTGCTTGAATATAATTTTATCCTTATACGTTGTTAGTTTTATGCTATGATTAATTGCATGTCGTTGGTCTTCTATTTTCTTTTCTTTCCCCATGAAATAAATATAATTTCAATTCTAACTTGCATACCACTTGAAAGAAGAAAAAATTGTTCGCTACAGGAACTACAATTCCATTTGTTGGCAACAACCCTTTAGGATATGAAAATGTCAGTGTAGGTTTATTCAATAATTCATCATTGATGGTCATCTTTTGAATGCCAACACTTAACATTCCTTTTACCACAATTTTTTTGCTAGGTAAGCACCCACGGGGGATTTGAACCAGTGACCTATTGCAAGGAGTGCCTTAACAATGCACCCATTTACCATCAATCCAAAGCCCCATGGGCTCCTTTTACCATAGTTACTCCCATGCATATAATCTATTCCATTGCTAGTGGATCCCATCAATATAGTCACCCTTGGGCGGTGCCATTTCCTTTGGATGTAGACTTGTATGGTGAGCACATTGATGGGTCCCATCAATATGTATCTTTTGGAGTTTAGTGTGCTATCCTCTAGGCCTTACAACTCCCATTTTCTCACATTAATTCACTTTTTATCCATAATATGCTTAGATGGAAGACTAGAAGGTGTTTTTCATATTGTATGGCCTAATGTGATCAATATGCAGGTCAAAGAAGCATTTTTGGAGATATTTACCATGTAGGGGCTTGATGGAGACACCTAGAGAGAATATAGGGAGGATGTTCACCTCATTAACTCCCTAACTCAACTTGAGATCACAGAATCCTCTCCAGAATTCACTAGCAGCCAAACAAATCCAAGTGAATGACAAGGACAAAATGATCCATATCCACAAATATTGAGATTTTGGAGGGGAACATTCCTCCTTTCAAGGAAGATGCCCCTTAATAATTGTTGTATAAGTAAACCTGCTAAAAGGCTCACTAGGATTCAAATTGTTGCTGCAACTAAGAGTAGCCGTTGAACCTACTGCTTGACATTTTTATTCTTAACTTTCACATGATGTGTGAGACTGTTATTTCTTGTTAATGAGAAGTTTACCATTGATCTACATTTGAGTTAGTTTTGGAGGGCTGAAAACCTTGGGTTTGGGCCCAACCCAGAGGCTTTAGTCCCTCTCTTTTATTTTCTTCTTGTTCTTGTTTCAAAACATTGCAATCCTTCCCTTGTTTCAGTAGATATTATATCATAAAAATGTGTAATTACAAGCTTTCCTATCACCTCTCTTATGGGAAGAGTGACTGGAAAGATCTATAATAACAATCCAAAAATATTTGTTTATGATTTCTTGGAAATGGATAGATATTAGTTGTGATCATTTTTCATGATTATCCTTTGCAACTTAGGAGTTAGTGTCATTTTTTTAGTGATCAGAGTAGTGTTGTGGGATAAAATAGATTTGAGTCAAATTCAACTCATATTTTCCATGTTAATTTATTTTACTGTGTTATTGGTCATTTCATGCATGCATTTGGCTAGCTGCGGGGATTGTGCCGATCTGTAGAGATGGGAATACCTTGCCACATTTGCCTGGACTGCTCCGTCCTTCTCCTAGGCACATCATATTGCTCCTAACCTCTATCTCCATAACCACTCTGTCAAGGCAAATAAGAGGCACCGTGGGCATCAACTTTGGTGCAAAATAGACCTCCGAGGGGTGTTATTCTTGGCCAAGGGACTCCCACAACCTTCATTTATTACCTCATATCTCTTTCAACCTTCCTTCATCCCTAAGATACCATTTCCATCTTTAAAACGCTCTCGTACCCTCTCTTGTAGTAAAATAGGGACTCCCGTAGGATCCTTGTAGCTTTGATTTCTTCAACTAGTTTTGCTCCAAACTTGGACTATGGCCTAGTTAAGTTGAATAATAGCCCCCACATTGTGATTTGATGATTAGGAAAGACCTTAGGACCACTCCAACCTCATCCTTCCATCACTGCAACCATCAGATAACAAAATAAAGTTAGATTTAGTATTTACTTCTTCATAGGTATATTAAAGAAGTGATTTCTCAATTTCAGCAAGTGTGAGTAGATAAATGATGCATGCAAGGTAGGTTATTGATTTGAATCAACTGTGCAAATAGAGTAGCATGAGTTATTTATGTAAATATATTAGGTATTTTCCTTATGTAAGTTCAATTATCATTTAGATTTGATGATTGGCATTTTCACCTTGGTAGTAGAATCATGTTCATTTATGCTTTCATAAGAGGTTTTCACTACAATTAGTTGGAGGAATGGTTTTTGAATACCGTAATCTGATTTACTAAATAAGAGTGACATGAGTAGAACCTAGCCTAATGTGCATATATAATTTTCACCTCTAATTTTGTGTGAACCCCAGGTTGATATTTTGAGTTGAGAAGCCTTTGGGAGTTGCAACATTCTTGGTGTAATACCAGGGCTGACCACTTTTTGGTGCCATTTCCAGGGAGGTATCTAAGTAGGTGTTGTTAATGCTTAAGAATTTATTGTTCTTTTCTGTTTTTCAACAGTCTTAATTCTTTGAAAAATCTTGATAAAATCCAAGAAAATAAATAAAGCTAGTTCTTTCATGCCTCGTAGGAGTAGGGATAACCAAGGGAAATTCTTACTAAAAATCCCTACCCCCTCAAGCAATCAACCTTCATTCTTCTTTAGTGACTATGAACTTCCCTCTTTGACTAGAGGGGAGTTGGAAAACCCTTTAGGAGAGCCACTTGAAATTTTGAAAGAACCTATAGGAGAAGAAGAACCTATCTCACCTACCCAAACTATGGCTGAAAACCAGAACAATGAAATTTTCCCTATCAGAGAAACCAATGGAGAGGCTAGAATGAAGAATATAAGACATGCTTCCCTTCCACATTTCGATGGCCTAACCTCTGAAGATCTTGACACCTTCATATTTGAGTTTGTTGTTCTTTGTAGGACTTATGACTATCCCTCTCATGAGCAAAAATTGAAGTTTTTTGCTTCTACCCTCAAAGATGCAGCCTTGCGCTAGTTTATGAATCTACCTGGAGGTAGCATCACTACCTCGGCCCAAATACAACAAACCTTCAATGAAAAATACCAAGATTACTTTAGGTCCAAAGAAACAAAGGAGGAAATATTTAGGGTGGCCCTTGGACTTGATGAATCTTTAGAGAACTATTGAGGAAAGGTTTCAACTCAATTATAGGAGGGCCAACTATACCCTTGATCCTGATTCACTCAAGCTAGTTATTCTTCGAGGGATATTTCTACCCATTTCCTTATGATGACATCAAAATTGTATTCAAGATCACTCTAGGATTGCTAGGAAGAAGGGTAGGTCTAGCCAAAGCTTGGTCAGTTCCACAACCTCCACAATAGCCATCAAGCATGAACTAGGAAGTATGTTGGAATATTTTAAGAGTGAAATGATGCATACATTTTCCTTGTAGATGGATACTATGAAAATAAAAATAAAGCAAGAGGAAGCAGAGAAGGCACTGGCTATCTTCTGCCCTAGATGCACTAAGAGAAACTGTAGGAATGAGTGCCCACTAAATTTCATAGAAGTTTCCTAGTCTATGAGGAGAATCATGCAGCAGATAAATGTCCCTCTCTTTTAGGTCTAAATGTTGTATACCAAGGAGGGGTAGAAGGTGGGTTTGAGCAGTTGTGCTTCATTAACCAAAGGAGACCCCCAGGTCCTCAAGCATATCAACAAGGCATGAAAGGTGCACATTATCCTCACTATGATCCAAATCAAAATGCACCTTTCTAGAATTGGTACCCTTCCACTCATCCATCATGGTCCACACCTCCTCCTTGGTCTTATACTCCTTAATATCCTCCTCAACCTATCAACCATCCTTTTCATCCATACCCACCCCAACCTTCCCAATGGGGAAACCCCTCACTGAGGTAGAGGTATCAAAGCACCCAACCTCCTGATTTACCACCTCCACCTCAACCTCAACCACAACTCCCTCACCCTACTCCACCTAAACAACCTCAAATACCTCATCAACCAAATTTGAACCCAAATAATAAGTAGGCACAACAAGTCTATAGTGGTGAAACATCCTATCCTACTTATGTTATGGAAATCCAAGAGATCAACCTTCAGTTTGGGAGAGTGTTCCCAGATAATCAACCACATTATCCACCTGAAGAGATTGAAGAAGAGAAGGAGGAGAGTTCCCCTCAAATGAATGCACCTCATTATCTTAAAATTTTGGTCCACCCTAAACAACACACCCCAAAAGAGGCTGAAATTCTGGGATTGTTGAAGAATTTTCATCAAGATACTCCTCCTCCAGGCCATCAAAGATGTTCCCATTTACAACAAGCTTATTCAGGAAGAATGTTGCAAAAGGATTGGGAGAAGGAGAAGAGATAATCCCACAATCAATGTTGGTGGACAACTATCTGATCTGATGCTTAGAAGAGTAATCTTCCCAAAGTACTTGGATCCTGGTAGTCTAGCAGCGGATGTGCACATTGATGGAATTTTGGTCCCTAATACCTTGATTGATCTTGGGTCTGAAATCAATGTAATGACCAGGGAAACCATGCTAAAACTCAACTTCGAAGGGGCTTTAAGGAAGACCACCATAGTGTTTTAGCTTACAGATAGGTCCATAGTAGTTCTTGAGGGAGTTATTGAGGATGTGATGGCCTTTGTTGACTACTGGGAGTACCCCACTAATTTCTTGCTACTCCAGACCAAAACCAAGTTTAATGGCTATCCTTTCATTCTAGGAAGACCTTGGTTGGCCACTATTGATGCCTACATTAGTTGCAGGGCTAGGAACATGACTATTAGGAATGAGAATTTATCCAAATAAATTTTGTTGTATACTCATGCTCAACCTTATATTGAACATGATTGACCCTTATGGTTAGAGGAGGAGTAAAAGGAAGAATTTTATCAAACATCCCTCTACCCAGTTTGCACTCTAGACACTGTTATAAGAGTGGGGTAGCTTGATGAAGATTACCTTATTGACCATATCTTACATAACCAACCTCCCACTGACATACCAATTAAGGAACTTGTTAGCACTTGAAATTTCACCTCAGGTTGAACAAGGTAAACTCCAAGGCAACATCAAACCACTTAGCCTCGTAGCTAGCCCTACGGGGCAGGAGAGGGCTCTCTCCGGTCTATCTCGGAAAAAGGTCTTCAACGGGCTGAGATAACCAATAAAGAACACTGATTTTAGGCTAGTAAACTGATAAAAAGGTTTGATTTGGGATTTTTAGGGTTTTGGTGGAAAATTGGGGAAAGGCAATTTTTGGTGCGGGGATTG
>APFE031578768.1:73995-111585 GCA_000404065.3 Pinus taeda
TGTGCCCTGGAACAACGAGCCGATAACTTTTCAATGAGAGGAAAAGTGGCACTGGATTGTAGCACCAAACATTGACTGTAGATTTGGCCTTGCAGTGGATTTTGAACTTCGTGGGAAGGAGGAGAATCCTGGTATTGTTTTGAGGGTGGAGGTGTGAGCCTCTGGATTCCCTTGTTGTAGATGCATGCATCATATATTTTTATTTGTTGGTTGAGAAAAAGTGCATATGTGTATATGTGTATATTGTTGTAAACATTGTATCGATCTAGATTTATAAAGCTCCATAGATGGTATGATTATTTGTTGGGTGAAGCAAATGCGTATTTGTGTATGTGTGGTTATTATTGTAAATACCGTAATGAGTTGTGCTATAAATCTCCAGTAAACAATATTTTTTTCATGTTTTAGTAGACGTTCATTGTAAATACTGCAACGAGTTGTGTTATAAAGCTCCATGGGTATTATGTTTTTCTTTCAACAATATTGTTGGTTATATGTGTCATTGAACACTGAGGACAGTGTTCCCTGAGGGGGGAGGGTTCTGTAACAACCCTGGTTAAAAATCCATGTAAAAATATATAAGACCACGGTCATGGGACATGTATTCCAAGTTGAATGGTGGGGAAAACATCCTAGTGGATGTTCATTTGGTTTATTATGGCTAAGTAAATTGGCAAAGGAAATGGCAAAGGATTTGGAAAGGCATGAGACTTTAATTAGCATTTTATTTATAAAAATAATGGAAATTAGGAGAAAAGGGAGGTGAAAGGTCACAAGTTGCATGTGAGGAGGAAATTGAAGGAAAATAATGGAAAATGAATAAAATAGAGGCCTCATTGATAAAAAGGCTTCTGAAGGTTAGTGGGTAGGCTTGTTCAGTGTAAGCTTGGTCAGTTCAGTTTTGGAGCTCTCTCTTTATTCTCTATCTCTCATTCTTGAACACAGATTTCTCTTGGAGCACTCTTCGAGAATGTGTCATACTTGGAGTTTTTGAGCAAGAAGGAAAAGGAAGAGTAGGAAAGCGCAAGAGGATATTGAGATCAAAAGCTACAACAGGGTTTGCTTGCAGGTATCGAGTTGCATGTATGTTTTCCTCACTAGTTTCGGCATGCATGGCACATGCATGTGGTTTCTTGGTTATGATCTATCATTGGCATGGAGGATTTCCTGGATTAATAGTGGATCTACCTAGCCTTTCCATTTCCTTAATAGTCATGGTGTTGTGGGTTCATTTATTTTGTGTTTTTGGTTGGTTCTATTGTTTCCTTTAGCTTGGGTTAAGTTATTAGTTCCTAGAGCCTTGGTTGGAAAAATGCTCTTGAAGCCCTGTAACGACTTGGGTTGGGTTATTAGTCCTGGAGCCTTGGTTGGACAAATGCTCTAGAGCCCTTGATGGGTTGAGTTACTAATCCTAGAGCCTTAGTTGGACAATTGCTCTGGAGCCTGGTAGCAGTTGTGGGATGAGTTACTAGTCCTGGAGCCTTGGTTGGAAAAATGCTCTAGAGCCTAGAAACAACCATGGTTTGAGTTACTAGTCCTTGAAGTCGGGTTGGAACAAACGCTCTAGAGCCTTGGAAGGCTTGGATAGAGACAAATTTGATCATGGTTTGGTGATGTTTGATCGTGAGGTGGAATCACTATTTGATGGGTTGAGGTGGTTTGGCCTCTAGAATCCCTCGATGGTTTTGATTGATGTGTTGTATGAGATCCCACATTCAAGCTTAGAATATGGCACGGGGGTGAATGGCTGAAGAGAGATTTGGGCTTAGCCATTCTATGGTCGAGTGGAACATGGTAGTCCCATACTGGGTTGGATTTTTCATCATTAATATGAGGTTATTTATCCTTGTATTTATATGAGTATCATACTATTTTATATGTGGATTATAATATGGTTGTTATTTCCTTGGTATTTTTGTTGCTATTATGATGGTTATGTATATGGGGGTGAATTATTGAAGAGAGATTTGGGCTCAGCCATTCTATGGTCAGGTGGAACATGGTAGTCCCATATCGGGTTGGATTTTGCATAATTAATATGAGGTTATTTGTCCTTGTATTTCTATGAGTATCATACTATTTTATATGTGGATTATCTAGTTCTTATTTCCTTGGTATTTTTTTTGCTATTATGTTGGTTATGTATATGTTTTATGACAATAGCCATGTATGGCTCTCATCATGTTTTTACTTGTATATGAATGAACAATGTATCTATGTCCTAATGGATGAAACTACAACTAAAGTGATAAGGAAAAAATGTCTCATAGCGAATCTCAAATAAGTATGAGACCCCTAGGCTTAGATTTGTTATTTACACCTGTAGATTACATATTCATGATATGTTTTACGAAATGTCTGTCATGGCTAGTAGGGGTCTAGTCAAGGTATTATTCAAGTGATTTCATATGTATTATCATTTATCTGTTATTTTACTGTTCTAAAGATGTCATTCAATTCTGGGTAGTGACCTAGGCTCCGAGCTTGAAAAAGTGGCTCAAATCCCATGGATGCTGGCACAACATTCTGCAAAATAGTTCTTCAATGCTGCATTTTATGCCTGTGAGAGAGTCCAGAGGTCCCTAACCATTGGCATGCCCATAGCATGTGAGAGTCCAAAGATTAATATCTTAAAAACTCAGTGGGACCCAGGGGCTAGTTAGCAAAAAGGTTGGTATGGTTCCTAGGGATCCTATTGTTGATGTTGAAGGTTTGTATGGTTTGTTTCCATTAGTTCCACTTCTTAACATGACTTAGGAGGTCAAATAATATCATAGTAACTTATTGTCACATGTTTACCTTGGTTGGTTGGTTACTTGGATAGATGTGAGAGGAGGGTGTTATAGATCAACCCCTCTCTTTCTGTTGAGTAGGAAGAACATTTATGCAGTGTGTTGAGGTAACATATGGATTTTGTTTCTTGGGATTATAAGGAAATGAAAGGTGTGCATCCCTCAGTCTGTACTCATCATATTTATATCAAGGAGGGATGCAAGCCTATGTTCCAACCCTAGAGAAGGATGAACCCAACTCTTAAGGACATTATGAAAGAAGAATTATAGAAGTTACTGGATGCAGGGTTCATATATGCCATTTCAAATAGTGAGTGGGTGTCACCTCTTGTTTTAGTCCCCAAGGAAAATGGGGAGTGGTGGATTTGTGTTGATTACCGAGAACTTAACGAGGCTACAAAGAAGGACCATTTTCCTTTTCTCTTCATTAACCAAGTCCTATATGGCCTTGCAGGAAAAAACAAATTC
Source organism: Pinus taeda (assembly GCA_000404065.3). Classification (NCBI taxonomy): domain Eukaryota; kingdom Viridiplantae; phylum Streptophyta; class Pinopsida; order Pinales; family Pinaceae; genus Pinus; species Pinus taeda. The sequence continues at coordinate 77,256 of APFE031578768.1, forward strand.
TCCTTCCTAGATGGATTTAGTGGATACACAAAAATCCATATCATCCTTGAAGACCAAGATAAGACCACATTTACATGTCCTTGGGGTACCTTTTCTTATAGGATCCTTCCATTCGGTTTATGCAATTTCCTTGCTACTTTCTAGAGGGTAGTTTTAAGTATCTTTGTTGAACTTGTTCATGCCACTGTTGAGATTTACATATATTACTTTGCTCCTTATGGATGTGACTTCCAGGAAGATCTGTCTAATCTATGGAAAGTCTTACAGAAATACATAGAAATGAATCTATCATTGAGTCCCGAGAAATTTGAATTTTTGATGAATGCAAGGATTGTCCTTGGCCATTCTATATCCGAGGGAAGACAGGTTGAACCAAACAAAATTTCCATCATTAAAAGGGTTCCCATCCCTAAAAAATAAAGACATGTTAGGAGCTTTTTGGGATTAGATGGGTATTATAGTAGGTTCATTAAATACTTTAGTAATATGGCTTCTCCTTTGTTTGGATTGATGGCCAAAGATTCAGACTTTTGTTGTAAAAGAAACTATCAGGAGACCCTTGAAGTGTAGAAATAAAATTTGACCACTGCGGGCCCCAACTAGGAATTACCTTTCCATATACACGCATATGCATTAGATAAAGTTGTAGCGGAAAATTAGGACCAGTGCAAGAGAAATTGCCTTATGCTATCTATTTCATCAGCAAGAACCTTTCTAAAGCTAAGTTGAATTGTACAGTCACTAAAAAGGAACTCTTGGCTTTGGTGCATTCTTTAAACAAGTTTAGTCACTATATCATTGGTTATCAAAATTTTGTTCACATTGATCATGCAACCATTAAGTATTTAATGAATAAATTTGATGTCAATGCTAGGATAATTAGATGGTTTTTATTATTGTAGCAATTTGATTTGACCACTATTGACAAACTAGGGAAAGAAAATGTGGTTGCAGATTTCCTGTCAAGACTAACCCTACCTACAGATAATGAATAAATAATGGATGGTCAAATTCCAGATGGACATCTCTTTTCCATCTCGATTATTTCTCCTTGGTTTGTTGATATAGCCAACTAATTGGTTACTGGGAGGTTCCCTCCTAATGTATCCTCCAAGGAGAAGAGTAGGATTTTTCAGGAAAAGTAACCCATTCACTTGGATTGGGGGAAATACTTTCAGACTTGGACCATATCATATATTGAGGAGATGTGTGAGGGAAGAGGAGGTCTTTGACATCCTCTCAACATGCCATGATGGAACTTGAGGGGGCCACTTTGCTGCTAAGAGGACAACCTTCAAATTTTTACAATTAGGTTATTATTAGCCCACTTTACATCAAGATGCAAGGAGGTACACCACTAGGTGTGATTAGTGCCAAAAGATGGATATGCCCAGAACCAAGGATGAAATTACCTTATAACCTCAAGTGACCCTAGAACCATATGATAAGTGGGTCATGGATTTCATTGGACCTATTGATCCCCCATCGACACAAAAAAGGTATATAATTGTGTGCACTGATTACTTAACAAAATGCGCTAAAACAAAGGTGTTTAAAGAAACAAGTGAGCAGAAGGTGGTTGATTTTTTAAGGGATAATATCTCCTATGAGTTTGGTTGTCCAAGAGAGTTAGTCACTAATCAAGGAGCACAATTTACATCAAATTTGATTGAATATCTCATGAATCAGCACCACATCAAGCACTTGACATCCACTTCCTATCACCCTCAAGTAAATGGGCAGGTATGGGTCACAAATAGAGAATTGGAGAACATTCTAACTAAGGTTGTTAGCAACAACATAAAAGATTGGGTAGATAGATTGGTAGAAGCTACTTGGGCTTACAACACCACTTGGAAGATCACCATTGGATTCACTCCATATGAACTAGTTTATGGGAAGATGACTCGAATTTCTATTGAGTTTGAATACAGCACCTTGAGGATGGCATCTCAGTTGGACTTAAACTTCACCACAACAAAACAGGAGAGGCTTCTCTAACTTAATGGCTTATATGAGTTAAGGATGTAAGCTCTCCTAAACACTTAGGTAATCCAACTGCAGAGGAAGATTTGGCATCACAAACACATCAGGGAGAATACTTTTCAAAAAGAATATTGGTCCCTGCTATATGATTCTAGATTCAAGGGTTTCAAGGGGAAGTTAATGAGAAGATTGGGTCCATATCTAATAGAGAAATGTCATCATAATGGGTAAGTCCAAATTAGAACCATTGATGAGGAAGATATTCTGCTACTTATAAATGGCTATAGGTTGAAGTTGTATAGGAGACCTCTATCCAAGGAAGAGTTTGTCAGTCCAGTCAAGAGAGAATTAAATGTGATTGGGAGGCTCATAACCCTCGGTCCAGAAAATTTCTATAAAAAAAAAAGAGGTAGATGAAAACCTTCATGAGGCATCTGAGGCCAACTCCAGGGTTGAAAACCTATTTGAGGCAACCTAGGAGCAAAAAAAAAGAAATAAAAAGAAATAAAAATAAAATAAAAGATGAAAAGATCACCAGGTGAAAACCTCCTCTGAGGTGCCTAGGGCAATTATGCAGGTTGAAATCCTCTGCAAACACAACTTGCATGTCTAAAAAAAAAAGATAGATAAAAAACACAAGGAAGGGGTTCTTACACTACTTGTGCTAACATATCTAGTTTGCATAACTCCAAATAGTTAACAGAACCATGACTACAGGACAGATTATACAAGTGAATTCCTCCATTTTTCCAACCAACCATTTCATTTTCACCTCATTCACTCACCTCCCTACCTCTCTCCATCATTCAACAACCAATAGAATCAAAATTTTCTTCGTCGTTGTAATGCTACATAAGGATCTTGAAATGATATAGGAGGAAGATGTGATTGGAGAAAGAGGCCAAGAGGTCATGTCTTCTTCATAAAGTGTTGAGAGAGGTCCACCAACAATAGATTCATCACCCATCCATTCCATCTAGCCAAAAGTCAGTTTCAACTTCCACTCTCCCATGCATACAAAAAAACACAGAAAATATTTGTTTTCATTTTTACCCCACCTACACCACTTACTCATGTTCCTAAACCTATCCTCATGTCTTTTCTGACTTGCCCTAAAATTCCACATGCAATATAGGGTCTCAAAAATAATTAAATGACTTCTACAGGAAGAGGATTCCTCTTGTAGCAGCTTGTACGATCACACTTGAAATCCTAGAAACAACTTTTTCCACCCACAGAGCAAGAGATCCAACCACCTTGAGCATCATAGAGCCATTTCTGAATTAAAAAGTGGTACATCAATTGATAATCCATCCAATCCAATAACAACAAATTAGACACTGAGAAGAAACTTGCACACACAACAATGTTATCAATCAAAGAAATATTAAGTTATGAGGACGTGTGTAGAAGAAACAAAGGAAATCAACACCTTCAATATCTTCATATTATGAAGACCAACACCAACATGCAAGATTCTCCAGCACATCGACATCACAGGTAGGATTAAGTATGACAACCCTCACCTCTTCAATATGCATATGATGATAAAATGGGTAATGGTTGAGAAAAGAATTTTTTATGGACTAGAGGTGGCTAGTACACTTGGCCACTTTTGATTAGTAAACTAAAGTTTATTTTAGTTACACTCGCATGTGGAAAAGGCAACTCAAGTGAGGTGGTGATTATAAGGAGTGAGGTGATAATCATGAGGAGCAGGGTGATGATTGCAAGGAGTGGGGACAAAAATTAATAAAGGGCAGTTTGTGCAAGAGCCATGTCATCACAACGCTCTGAGCCTTTACCACAAAAGGAATATGGAGTACAAAGATCGAATCCAGTTGTATAATCACTCATTTCAAGAAGTAGTTAGAGAAGGACAATATAGTCCTATCAAAGACTGCATAGGGTGCCACTGAGCTACTTCGAACAATGTTTGCAGGTGCTATAGGAGAAGCTATAAGAGGAGCTACATGAGGCTCTGAGATGCTATAGGAGTATTTGTGATGCTATAGGAGGCCTGAAAGGAGGCCACAAGAGAAAATTGAAGGGAGAAAAGAAGCCAAAGTGACCCAAAGTTTCCCTCAAACCCTCATGAACATGACATAGTAACATTAAAGGGATTAAGTGATGCTTTCCCTCTCTAATTTCCATGCCTTTCCCTAGAAACATTTTCTTGAAATAAGTTCCTTGTAGCAAAGAATTATACAACAGTTCCTTTTTGGAAATTGTCATATGTAAGAGCAAGACAGGGCCAAAGAAAGGATTGTTTTGTTAAGAAATTATTAGCATCCTTCTCCCCCTTTGATAAAAAGGTAAAATTTGACATTGTCTCTACAACCGAGACAACTATAAGGCCGGAATTTGAAATACACCTAAGTATCCTCGAGAAGGAGAAGTAGGCGAAATGGGGGGAGGGTTTAATAGAAGAGATCCCACAGACACAAAGAGAATTCATCAACATCCTCCTGTGGTAAATATTTTTCAGAGACATCAGTGGTTGGGTTTCTTTGAATTGTTGAACGGGTATGATGATGACATAACCCAGGAATTTTCCATGGCACTAAATCCTCAGGGAGAAGATAGTTCCACCACTGTTATTAGAGGCCTTGCCATCACTCTAAATGTTGAACTCATAAGTATAGTGATTACATTACTCTTAGGAATTTGATGGAGAAAGGAGGACAAAGCAGTGAGTATCACAACTAGGAAGAACTTCTTCATTCTAAAAGAAAAACCTATAGAATACAAAAATGTTGTGAGAAGGGAGAGTATGCCTTACCCCCGAGATTGAGTGGCCTACAAAATTCTCAAATACATATCCTGTGAAGGTGGGTTGGGCATTGTATATGCCTACAATTTTAGGTTACTACATGAGTTAGGATTCAAATCATAATTGCCTATCCCACAAACACCTAGGGTTCCCCATTTCTTACTACATTCTATCGTTGAGATGAGCGAGAAAGTGATGGAAGGGAAGCACCAACACATTGCTCACCATGGCCTCATCAAGTTGATTGTTATGGATGCCCTCAGCCACTTAAGATAACATGTACTTTAGGCTGATTTTATAGATATGGATTGAGAAACTTTCACTGAAACACAAAACATAACCTCCACATAGCAAGAGGGATCACCAACCTCTAATATTGGGGATAAAAAGGGAAAAGAAGAAATGGAAGCTAAGGAAGAATGGGAGGTAACAAAAACAAAGGAAGAAGAAGCATAAATTAAGGAAGAATAAGGAGAGAAACAAGTAGAATAAAAAGAGAACCCTGAGGAGACCTCAAAGCCTCAAGGGACATATAAAAAAGGACATCAAACTAGTCTCTCTCTAGGACATACTGAGAAAGAAGTGGTTGCAACATTAGCCAAATTGACCACACCTACCAAGTCTTAAAGGAGGCAGCCAAGACAAGGCCCCCTTTACTTCAAAACAAGGAAGAGCACCATGATAAGGCAAGAGAAGCCTCAACCTCCTACAAATTTCCTTATCACCATAGAGGAGTCAACAAGAAAGAAGGAAGAAGCGAGACCTAGTGAGGGGAAGATTGAAGAAATTACTTCTCCTAAGATCAAAATCAAGCAACATTTGCTCCTTGTGGGAAGGCCCACCACTAGTGCAGTCACCTTTAAGAGGCTCAAGACACAAGATTCCATGTTACAAGAAGAAAAGGAAGTCCTATAGGAAGGAGAAACCACCTTAAAATAAGAAGAAAAAAGACTCAAATAGATTCAAGATCTTGATCCACAACCCACCCTAGAATCTTACTACAAATTTGTTGCAGGAGGTAAGATTATACCTAAAAAATTCACCATCCCACTTTTTTTTGAGGTAGAGAAGGAAAGAGGAAGAACACATAAATGGATGTAGATTGTAAAATCCAAAAGTGTAGAGGATGTGGGTCTCATGAAGAAGAAAGCCAATGAGATGGGAAAAGAATTAAATGACCTAATATTAAGAGAGTCAAGCATGAGGGAACAACTACAGCCAAAAAACACCAGGTTAAGAGAGCAACTACAAGAAAAAGAGACACAACTTGCCAGCATGGCAAGTTTATCCATGGAAGCTATGCAATGTAGGAAACCATCCAAATCCTATGCTATTTTACTCCAAGAGTAGTGGTTTCAGTTTCAAATTAAGACATTGACACAATATGGTTCATTTCCTTTCCATGACTACATGAAATTCATCAACTTTTGCAAAAGGGAAAGTATTAGGGATAGAGCCAAGCTAGTTGATTTTTACATGCATAACTTAATCCTCATAGACATGAATTTTTGGCACCCAAACTCAAGGTTGTGAAACATGAAATTGGTTGCATTATCCTCTTGGTTGAACCATAATGAGACAAGGGATCAATAAGTAAAAAGGATGATTAAAAAATAAGAAAAGGAGCTCTTATATATCAGGCAGAATTAGTGAGCCCCAATGTTATCATCAACAACCACAATCTAGTCTCCTCTGATCCCAAATTGGCACCTAGGTACATAACATCCCAAGAGAAATCCATCCTACATTTTTAGGACACTTTTACGATGTTGGGGACAAAGAATCTGCAAGATTTTCAAAGAAGATGGAAAATGTTGCCTCATATTTTATAAATCATATAATATCACTCCCCAGAAAGACGAAGGAATACCTTGGAGAAAACCCCCCTATAAAAGAGGATTATGCAGAGGTTGAAGATTAGGTGGATAGGCCTTAAACTCAATCATCCCTTACTATCAAGCCTATAAGAAGGCAAAAACCAAGCAAAGGAACAAAAAGAATGGCCAGACATAGAGGCAAATGCAGGTTTCTATCCATAAGAAGGCACATCATCTGAAGTGCCTTCGAATGTCAGAGAGGCCACCAGGTCCATGAATGAACTTCATATCAGTGAATGAGTTGTTCAAAGGTTGAGAAACACTTTCAGTAGGGGGTGATGTCGGGTCCCATCAATAGGTATCTTTTAGAGTTCATTGTGCTATCCTCCAACCCTTAAAACTCTCCTTTTCTCACATTAATTCACATTTTTAGCCATAATATGCTTAGTAAGAAGAATAAAAGGTGTTTTTCATATTGTATGTCCTAATGTGGTTAATATGCAGGTGAAAGAAACATTTTGGAGATATTTAGCATGCAGGGTCTTGATGGATACACCTAGAGAGAATATAGGGAGGTTGTCCACCTCATTAACTCCCTAACTCGCTTGATATCATAAAATCCTCTCCAATAGATCGAATTCAATAGTAGCCAAGGAACTCCAAGTGAATGACAAGGACAAAGGGAATTAGATCCACAAATATTGAGATTTTGGAGGGGAACATTCCTCCTTTCAAGGAAGTTTCCCCTCAATCATTTTTGTATAAGTAAACCTGCTGAAAGGCTCATTAGGATTCAAATTTTTGTTGCAGCTAAGAGTAGCCATTGAGACTAGTGCTTTACATTGTTATTCTTAAATTTCATATGATGTATGAGACTGTTATTTTCTATTAATGAGAACTTTACCACTGATATGCATCTAAGTTAGTTTTGGAGGGCTAAAAACCCTGGGTTTGGGCCCAACCCAGAGACTTTAGTCCCTCTCTTGTATTTTATTCTTGTTCTTATTTCAAAGCATTGCAAGCCTTCTCTTGTTTCGATATACATTATATCATAAAAACTTGTAATTTCAGTCTTTCCTATCACCTCTCTTGTGGGAAGAGTGATTGGAAAGATCTACAATAACAATAAAAAAAATTTGTTTATGATTTCTTCGAAATGGATAGATGTTAGTTGTGATCCTTTTGCATGCTTATCATCTGCAACTTAGGATTTAGTGTTATTTTTTTAGGGATAAGAGTAGTGTTGTGGGATAAAATAGATTTTAGTGAAATTCAACTCATATTTTCCATGTTAATTTATTTCGTTGTGTTATTGGTCAAGACAAATAAGAGGCACCATGGGCATCAACTTTGGTGCAAGATAGACCTATGAGGGGTGCTAGGCTTGGCCAAGGGGCTCCCACAATCTTCATTTATTACCGTCTACCTCCATCAACCTTCCTTCATCCCTAAGATACCATTTCCATCCTAAAAAATCTCTTGGACATCCTCCTTTAGCAAAACAGGGCCTCTTGTAGCAATACAAGTCCTCCTGTAGTAGCCCTATAGCTTTAATTTCTTCAACCAATTTTTCTCCAAACTTGGACTACGACCTAGTTAAGTCAAATAATTGCCCCCACGCTATGATGTTATGATTAGGGAAGACCTTGGGACCACTCCAACCTCATCCTTCCATCATTGCAACCATCAGATAGCAAAACATAGTTAGATTTAGCATTTGTTTCTTGATAGGCATGTTAAAGATGTGATTTCTCGATTTTAGCAAGTGTTTGTATATAAATGATGCATGCAAGGTAGGTTATTTATTTAAATCAACTATACAAATAGAGTACCAGGAGTTATTTCTGCAAATAGATTAGTTCTTTTCCTTATGCAATTTCAATTAGAATTTATATGTGATGATTGGAATTTTCACCTTGGTAATAGAATCATGTTAATTTATTCTTTCATAATATGTTTTCACTACAATTAGTTGGAGGAATTGTCTCTGAATACCTTGGTCTAAATTCCTGAATAGAAGTGACATGAGTAGAACCTAACCTAATGTGCATATAGAACGGTCACCTCTAAGTTTGTACAAACCTCGGGTTGATAATTTGAGTTGAGAAGCCTTTGTGAGTTGCAACATTCTTGGTGCAATACCAGGGCTCACCACACGTTATCACTTAGGGAAAACCTTGTGTGTAGGAAAAATCCTAAGGTGACTTCAAAACCTCTTTTAGGTTATGTTGTAACAGCTACAACCACCCTCCAAAATTTTTCATATGCTTCATTTTGGAGTCTCACTCCTAAATCACAACATCTCATCTCGCATTGACCCAGGTACTTTTGCTTTTATTGAGCTTCATCTTTTTCATTTTAGCTTGTGCTTTCTTAATTGGTTTACTATCTAACCCACAAGTTAATCTCTTGACTTGGTTTTCACCTGGTTCCAAGCTTGCCTTAGTGAACTACGCAATCCTTGAGGGCAACCATCCTTGCTCTTGGGAATCGCATAGTCCAAGCTGAAAATAAGCCTTCAACGCCAAAATTGTGTAGAACCAACTGACAGCCTACCTTCAGCTGGGAAATTGCGTAGAGTATGAGAGGAAGCTTAGAGCCACTTAGACCAGAAATTATGCAGAAGATTATTTCTTAGAAGTTTCTCAGTGCATAAGCCAGTGAGTTGCCTAGTCCATCTCGGAACTACGCAATCTCTTTGGGAAATGCATGGAATCTTTTCTCGAAGAAGAAAAAGAAAGTGAAAAATCATCCCTAGAAAATATGATATATTTTTAGCAGCCCATAGGAGACACTTGAGTTATTTTGGAAACTACCACCAAGTGTTGCTTTTTCCTTGATTTTTAGCCTTCATGTCAGAAACCCTAAATTGACCAAATCTATTTAATGGATGCTTCCAAAGCTCATTTTCACATTCGATCTTGGAGATTTGGAATTCCCTAGGAGATCAAGGAACCTCTGGTGCGATCTTCATTGATTTTGTGGGTAATTCTTGCTCTTCTAGTCTTTTGCTAGTTTTTCTATCACTTTTGTTTGTTTAGCTTGTGAGAGTGATTTTTCACTTGTTTTTTTGAATGACCACTGGCGTTTTAACTTTTTTTAGGTTGTGGAAGTGTTGTTTTAATTTTTACATATGCATCACCCAATTTTTGCACTAAAGATCGTTGTTGCAGCGACTCTCTCCACGTGCTTCCTTTTCCTTTATTTTAATTGATTCATGCACTCATTTCACTTGCATGCATTATCATTCACTTAGATCTACAGCTAGCATCTCACAATCCTTCAGACCTATTCGATTTCTCACTCCCCTTGGGTAGATCTAGGCTTCCTTGGCCCGTAGTTCATTTCCCCAAGCATGCACTGCACATTTCTGGAGCTCAAGGCCTCAACCTTGGCTTTTGGAATTGCGTAGAGGTTTCCCATGCCTGGCTCCAAGTGTGCACTATGCAGTTCCAAGAGCCAACCCTGAGCCTTGGCCATTGGGACTGCATAGTGCGCAGTCTCTCCTGGCCTGTACCTAGACTAAAGTGTGAATTGTGTAGTTCTAGTCAGCGAGACATCCCCACTAACTATTAGGATTATGCAATGCACAGTTATAGCTGGAAGCTAGACACATCTGTGAGCCAAGATTGTGTAATCCTTTCCATCATTTACCTCATGTGTTTCTTGGTTTGTTCTTGAAGTGCTTATGGTTTCAAGCTAACATTTACATGCCATGAGTGTCCTCTCTATCTCCAGGTGTAGTGGTTGTTGAGAAACTCTCTAGCAGTTACATGTAACATGGCTTCCAAGAGAGATGCATCAAAGGATACTTTCGAGAGTAGCACAGGGGAGGAAGTTGGGCACATGTCACTGAACTTGCTAGAGGTTTCCCAGGCCTAGCTCCAACTGCACACTGTGTAGTTCTAGGAGCCAACCCTGAGCCTTGTGATCTGAAAATCACCCTTGAGTGATCTCAGTTAAAGAATTATTGAGTGAAGGTATTACAGACTCATGTGCTGGTGTGTGTCTATGTTATTTTAGGCAACGGATTGATCAGATTGAAAAACACACAAACATTAGAAGAATGGAAAACAATAAGAGGAACATAGTAAGCAAATACAAGAACACAATAGATTTAATAAGGAGTTCACCCTATTCTCCAGGGCTACGTCTTCATTCCATCTTTCAGTGCTGGCTTTCTTTTATTGTGTCTTTGAAGCAAATATTTACAAGGAGGATCTCAATTTGAGTCTCTTGAAACGTATAATGTTCGGTAGGGTGGTTCTTAGATCCCCCAAGCCACTAGAGTACACAAAATGTTTCCCTTACCAGAACTTGACCTCTCTGGTCTTTAATGGGAGAAGCCCAATGTGGTGCTCAATTCCCGACAGATCCTCTTAGGGATAGCTTGAACCTCTCAATCTTTATGTTTGCTTGATGCTACTTTATGCTGCAGGTCAGCTCGGCCCTTTGTCTTTTTGCTTCTTGCTTCACTGTCTTTTCTTTTCTCTCACTCTCTTTGTCTTCTTTATCTTCTTCTTCATCGTCTGTTCTCTGTCTGTTCATGGCTTAAAGCCGATCTATCTCATGGCTGTTCAATTCCCCTTCCACCCCTTTGGATTGCCTACCGTTGTTCACTTGGAGTTCCCTGCCTCTACATCATCATCAACGGCTTACAGGGAGTGGCCACTTGTCCTCTCGTGAATTGTGCCAGCTCTTCGTCGTCAGTTCAGTTTTTCAGTTACATTGTGGAACGACTCATCCGCCAACTTAGCAGTCAAATAAGACTTCAGACTCCTTTATGCCACGACTTAATTCCCTGTCAAATCCAGTTTCTCCATTGGGTGCAATCTTCGTCATTAGATCTGGAGCCCCAAAATCCGATGTTATTTGCTCATTTCGTGTGGTTTACTTGCTTGACTTTTAGCATTCGATGAGCGGTGGCTTTCTCTCTCATCCACTGGACATGCGTCGAGCGCTGAATGGAATCGCTTGGTTTTAGCCAAATCCGCTTACTGCCCAAGTGTGCCCTCGATATATCGTCGGTTTTGGAGTGTGGGTCTCGCCTTTCACCTTAGCGCTTTCCCACAGTTCCCTAGCTTCCCATGCGACTGAGCATTTTGGGCCTTTCCTTCTCGAGGGGTTTTTCCCAGTGATGCATGATTAGCACCAAGCGCTAATCATGCATCAGAAATGGCCTCCATTTCTCGATCCGGGCTTCCCAAGTGCCAGTTTTTCCTCTTGTGCAGACTCCATGGGCCTTGGTCAGTGCGCTTTGACCGAGGTCCTCATTGTTCCTTGTTGGCTGCAATCTGCCACCGTCGAGAGGTCTTCCTGATCGCTTTGTGTTCATAAATTCGAAGTCTGTCCTTTCTTAATACAGTCATGGTTCTTTGATAATCTTCATGGATCCAATTCGAATCATGGCCTTCCCACTGAAAAAGCTTTTGGACCACCAAAAGTTGGTTTTCAAGCATCGAATAAGTGAGGGTACAATTTTCTCACTTGTCCAATCTCTATCCACTTTGCACTGCTCGGTTTTGAACCCTCGATCCCTAAGATACTCAACATCTCCTCTGCACGTCATCCTCACCTTCCTGTCCAGAACTGTGTCTTCCTAAAATTCATTAAGATATCCAGGTAGCAGGTCATCAATAGAAGGCAATTGACTCTGCTCTTCGGGATCCTCAATTAGAGAGGGTTCAAACAATCTCAAGCAATCTGCATTTATGACTGAGTAGATGTGCATGTAAAGCAGGTAGATCAAGGTGAAAAGCATTTTCACCAATCTTCTCAAGTATCTTGAAAGGTCCATACCTGATAGGCTTTAACTTTTTAGCTTCACCTTGCATCCTGCCCTTGCTGATATATAGCCAAAATTGGTCACCAACTTGGAAACTATGCTCCATCCGATGCCTTGCCTTGTATTTGGCTTGGCTCTTTTCCAACTGTTCCTGTATTGCCTAGTGGATCTCCTAGATTTGTTCAGTGAACCTAGTTGCCCTGTCCACATCACTGTGTCCATCAACTGTGGTATCTTCACCAAAGACAAAATCCAAAGGAGACCTTGGTGTGAAACCAAAACAGGTCTCAAAAGGAGATCTCTATGTGGAAGAATGTTTTGCTCTGGTGTAAGCATGCTGCACATAACACGAATGTTCATCCCAAAGCTTAGGATTTTTGCTGCAATACCCTTTGAGCAACTGGATCACTATCCTGTTGACTAGTTCTATTTGGCCATCAGTTTATGGATGAAAAGTGGTGTTTTTCTTCAGTTTTGTGTCCATCAGTTCCCAAAGACTTGACCAGAACTTCCCCACAAATCGGGTGTCTCAATTAGATACAATAGAAGTGGGTAATCCAAAATGAACCCATACATGTTCAAAAAATAGTTTTGCAGTTTGTCCAGCTGTAATCTGTTTATTACAAGGTATCAAAATACACATTTTTCTAAACCTATCCACAACAACATATAGATAATCATGAACTTTCCTAGATTTAGGCAGTCCTCCAACAAAATCCATGGAAAAACTTTCCCAAGGGTGAGAAGGAACTGGTAATGGAGTGTACAAGCCTAGTTTTCTGTTGTTGGCCTTGCTTTTAGCACACATAGTACACCCTCTTACATATCTAGAAACTGTCTCGTTCATTTTTGTCCAATAGAAAAATATTTGCAGCTGTGCAACTGTTTTACTCACCCCAAAGTGACCTGATATTAGAGAAGTGTGTGCTTCTCTAATTATCTTTACCCTCTCAATTTGTGGAATGCATAACTTCCCACAATGGTATAAGAGTTGGTCTTTTATATGATAATCCAATTCTTCTACTTGTTTTCCTTGACTTAAAGTTTCATATACATCTTTAAAGTCTATATCTTGAGCATATTGTTCAATGTAGCTTTCATGTAGCACAAAATTATGCTTAAGTAGTAGATGCATTTATAATAGGTCTAGGTAACATGTCTGCAACTTTATTGTGTATGCCCTTTTTATATCTGATGACTAAATGAAACTGTTGTAGAAAACCCATCCATCTATAATGCCTTGATTGATGTAACTTAGTTTGGGAGTGTATATATTGAAGTGGTTGATGATTAATATGTATTACTGTCCCTTTGCCCATTAAGTAATGTTTCCACATTTTCACACTCTGAACTAATGCATACAATTATTTATCATATGTAGGATAGTTAACTATTTGCAGGATTAAAAGTCTCAGAATGATAACATATGGGTTTACCGTGCTGTGTCAACACTGCTCCCATGGCATAGTCACTGGCATCTGTTTGGATCTCAAATGGTATTTGGAGATCAGGCAGTGCTAGTACAAGTGTTGTACTAATCTTTTCTTTCAAGGTGTTGAAGGCTTTCTGCTATTTGCCTCCCCATTGAAACACCTTCTTCAATCTCGTTAAAGCATGTAAGGGAGTTGCAATTAAGGAAAAGTTAGAAATGAACTTCCTCCAATATTATGTTGCTCATAAGAAGCTTCTAACTTCTGTAGCAGATTTGGGTTTAGGCCAGTTTATAATGACTGCCACTTTAGAGGGATCTATCTTCAATTCACCACCCCTACTATATGACCCAAATAATTTAGAGAATTTTTTCCAAATTCATAGTTTGAGAGTTTAACATGAAGTTTTTCTCTTTTCAAAACATCTAGTGTCTGCTTAGCATGTTGTAAGTGTTCTTCCCACGTTTTGCTAAAAATCAGAATGTCATCCAGATACACAATAACAAAATCATCAAGAAAAGGTTTAAGTACATCATTCATTAATCTCATGAAAGTAGTAGGAGCATTAGTTAAGCCAAAAGGCATAACCAGCCACTCATACAATCCCTGATTTATTTTGAAAGCAGTCTTCCATGCATCTTGTTCTGCAACTCTGACCTGATAGTATCCACTGTGCAAGTCTAGCTTGGAGAAATAAACAACCTCTTTCAATTGGTCTAAAAGATCATCTATGCGAGGAAGGGGGTAACGATTTTTTATTGTTATCTTATTCAGTGCTCGATAATCAATGCACATTCTCCACGAGCCATCTTTCTTCCTCACCAAAATGATTGGTGACCCCATGGTGATGTGCTAGGTCTGATCAACCCTCTCTCGAGCAACTCCTGCACCTGCTTCTTGATTTCAAAATTCTCTAAAGTAGACAACCTATACATTCCAATGTTAGGCAATGGAGCATCTTGCTGCAAAATGATATCATGTACTATCTCCCTTTTGGGTGGCAGACCTTTAGGTTCTTGAAACAAGATATCATACTCTGAAATAACCTTTTCTAAATCAGCTTTCTATTTAGCATTACAACGCTCAAATACATTGGTTTTATTAGGTTTTTTTTCCTTTACAACCACTAGTAAGAATTGTTTACATGAATTTATCATTCTTTTCATCTGCCTTGAGTTTATGAGAGTATAATTATTCTCGAGCTTATAAGCTCTTACAAAGTATTCAATTCCATATTTAACAAGTAGATACTTGTTCTCAACTCTATAGAAAATATCTTTCCTATCATACAAGTAAGGACTTCCTAAAACAATTCCACATATATCCAAAGGAATTATGTCTAACTCAACCTAATCTACAAATGTTGACCCAAAAGAAAACTTGAGTTTGCACCATCTAGTCACTTGTAGTTGTGCTTTATCATTTAACCATCCTAACGGGTATGGTTTCTTATGAGGTGTAGTTTCTAATCCCAACTTCTTTACAATTGCTTCAGAAATTAAATTTACTTGTGAGCCACTATCAAACAAATTATCAATCTTTTGATGTTTGGAAATAACTAGAACATGGAAAAGCTCATGTCTTTTTCTCTCATTTTCTTCATCAATAGTAGATTGTGCAGAATGACTAGTGGATACTTTAGAATTCTTACCTCTTATACTTGTGGCTGCAATGGTTGTTTCATCTCCTAAGTCTGACCCTAAATATTTTTGAATAGATGCAGCAGTCTTCTTCTTCTTGCCCTCGAACTTCTTAGGTCTCAAATCTAGATGCAGAATCTAACAATGCTCATCATCATGCCCATCCTTTTTACAGTGAGTGCATGAAGCCTTGATTTTTTGTGTAGTGTTAACCTTCCTTGCTTTTGACTTCTGCTTTCTTTTCTCCTTATTCTTGCTTGCAGTGGGTTGGGATGATCCCCCAACTTCTGGACTTCCATTCTTTCCTCTAGCTTTTAGATGAGTAGCTTGTACAGATACCTCATCTATACTAGTGGGATTAAACATGAGGATAATATGCCTCATGTAGTTGTGTAGACCACCAATGTACTTCAACAGAGTCTCAGATGAGTCTAATGAGATTCCTAGAATCAATGCTCTTTTTCTAAATTCTTGAGTGTACTCTTGCACACTTTGCCCTTTCAACTGTCGAAGAGTTTGCCAACTCATCATGGCTTGCTGCATGTAGGCCAACGGATATAACTGCTTTTTGATTGCAGAAACAAATTCACTCCAAATAGAGATGGTCTTACCATGTCTTTTCATGTCAGCTTGGGTTTTGCCTTCCCACCAAACCAAGGCAGTGCCTCCAAGGCGTAGGCTTGACAACTAAATCTTGCTCTTGTTTGATTCGATATTCTGAACTCTGCAATAGACATCAATTTGTCTAATCCAATTGTCCAACTTTTCTGCATTCAACTCTCCATCATATATAGGTAAATCAAATTTAACATCTATTTTGATCAAAGATGCTTCTTTTTAGGGCTATCATGAGGTGTGAGAAAGCTTTATTCTTTCTCTTTGCCTTTTAAGTGGTCATGGGAATGTGATTCATCTTCTCCTTTGTCTTTCTTAGAGCCTGATGAATCTTCATCCTTATGTTTTCTAAAGTCCCTATACAATTCTTCTACCATGGACTTTATGGCTAGGAAACTATCTATGAATTGATGGTTTGGCCCCATAGGACCTTCCTATGACATTGTCTTTCGAGGATAGACTCTCCCAATTTTAGGATTAATGTCAACCAACTCTCCTTCTCCTAATTTGAGCTTTGATCTAGTTAGCATTCAACAGCTAAACGAACACAAGCTTGTCTAACCTTAATAGTCTAGTGCTCTAATACCACTTGATCTGAAAATCACCCTTGAGTGATCTCAGTTAAATAATTATTGAGTGAAGGTATTACAGACTCATGTGCTGGTGTGTGTATATGTTATTTTAGGCAACAGATCGATCGGATTGCAAAATACACAGGCATTGGAAGAATGGAAAATAGTAAGAGTAACACAGTAAGCAAATACAAGAGCACGAAGACCTTTCCAAAAAATTGGGTAGTTGTGTTAAAAGAGTTGGTGAATGATGGAAGGTCATTCAACTGGTTGGATCTGTTAGCTCTTAAGTTGAAATTCCATTGACTAACGCCCAGAATCTGCCCAAATATGAGAAAGCGAGATTCTACATGTTCATGTATTTCATTAGGGTATTTTTGAGGTATAAAATGGCCCTCCTAAGGAAATTATAAAATAATAGTGGAAATAATAAAATAAGACTAGATTACGTCATCAAACCTTAGAGGGAAAAAAAGAAAAAAACTATTTTTTCAACTATTGGTTTACTCAATTTTCGAGTAGAAATACTTGTTGGATACAAAATTTGATTCCACATCCAAGGACTACCCATATTTCATACTTTCGATGGACCCTACTATATGAAAAATGAGAAATACATGAAAAACGTGATTGTAATCACATTTTTTCATATATTTCTCTTTTTTTGTGTAGCAGGGTCCATCGAAAGTATGCAACATGGGTACTCCTTGGATGAGGAATTAAATTTTGCATCCAAAAAGTACTCCCACTCGAAATTTGAGTAAAACCTTATGGAGATAGGTTGAAAATATGAGTTGGAAAAGTAGTTTTATTATTTTATTATTTTTTAATATTTGTACCTTTTTACTCCAAAAATGTTGAATCATTCCCCATGGTTGACATCATCATCTTGAATCCTATTGGTTCTTATAAATTTTATTTTGGTTGTACATTTTTCTTAGGAGGCCCATTTTAGGCCTCAAAATTCCCCTAATGACTTGATGCAATATGTGCCCAACATCATTTTACTATCATGGGTTGGACATGGACACCTAAAGTGACTACTGTCAATATTTATTGCAAGTTTCTTTCCGATTGCAACTACCAAGGAGTTATAGTGAGGTTGGTTTACCATTTCATTATCCCATTGCACAAGTTTATCTTTGAGCAGGATCCACCTTGCATGTCCCAAGAGGGGATGGAGGAAATACTTGACATTTCATATTGGTATGCCTTACCCGATGACACCTTCATTAGGATGTTTGGAGGAGAGAAGCCTTTGCATGTTCTACCAAGGTATGCCATGGACACGTTAGCCGTGCAAGAGGTATCATATCACATCTCCACAGGGTTATCATCATGGATGCATAGGAGGAAGAAGGCACCATGGCCCGCTCTTCCTTTGCAGATTGGATTGTACCAGATTATGAGCTTGAAGTATGTAGATGTCGAATATAATGAGATAGTAAAGTTTGAGTTCGGCACCAAAGACTATAATCCATATGATCCCCACAATATTTGCAAGAACCACCGTGCGAAGGTGTTCTATCCATGGATCCATGAGACATTTCATTGGGCAGAGGAGGACCCTTGGAGGTATTGTTACAACTACTCCAAGCTCAATGAATCGGTCAGGATAACCACAACATGGAAAGCTAATATACAAGTAGTAACAACGTGGAAGCAACAACAACAACATCAATAAGCAGCAAACCAACACAGGAAAAGGGTAAGAGGAATATTTCCAAGAACCTAGAGGCTCAGCAAAGCTACAATTTCAAAGAAGATCCTATCATTTAGAAAGTATCTTTTGCAGTAGAGGCAAAGAGGAAAAAACAAATAAATAGGGAAGAGCGAAGGAAGAAAGAAATGCAATGGTTGGAGGAAGAATAAAGGAAGTTGTAGGAAACAAAGAAGAAGATGAAGGAAGAGTAAGAGCTAAGAAGGAGAGAGAGGGAAGAGATGTACAAACAAGAAGAAGAAGAAAGGGAAGATGTGATGACAGAGAGAAAAACACCCATATAGGTTGAGGAGTCAAAACATCCAACACCTGAAGAAGAGGGTGAGCAGATAGAGGATTAGCATCTTGCTCAGCAGGTTGAGAAACTAATTGAGGTGACGAACATGGAGTTGTTGTAGGAGCCATAATACCAAGACATTGACCTCATGCCGAGAGCACTCGAGTTCACCTCTCAGTCTCCACCACCTCGAGTGTCAGAACCAATTCCGAGCGAGAAAGGAGAGGTTTTTCTCCTTGATGATGATCCAGTGATGGATGTGTATAATATATCATTTGACAAGCTACAGAGGAAGATTGTACAGGTGCAGAGAAAGAATTTTTGGAATTATCATGCATCACCTGCATTCATGAAGGAAAGGTTGATAGTGTCATATGTCAGAAAACATCCAGTTGGCATGGATGATGCCACTTTGGCTTATGCAAGAGCCACGAGCTCAAATTTCAAGTTCTTGTTAGCCGAGAATGAGTAGATGGCAAAGAACTTTCAAGTGGCCAGGAAAAAGGTAGAACAATCCATAGGTTCCTCAATGGAAAAGATGAGGAAATCGATACTTGTTGAAGTATCAACTCTTGAGACTACCATGCAAAAGCTTTATGATGGATTTGTCACCATGCATAAGGAATTCGTCCATCTGCATGGCTTTCAGTAGCGAAGCAAAAGGGTTGTCCAAACTCTCTGGGACATACATGCTACCATCGCCCATGTGAAAGAATGGATAATGAGGTACTAGGGAGCCTCGCTTCACTTTCCAAAGATGACGAAGCCACATGTAGAGCTAGACAAAGAAAATATCCAGATGTTGATCCAGAACTATGAGCAGCTTGCCCCATTCGTCAGCAACATACAAGCTTCATATGCACGATTGTATAAGATTGTGGATGTTATGGTAAGAACTCACAAGATCCCATTAATCAGTTCCCTCATTGTAGCTAATCACAAGAACCAAGTCTGGCTAGAGGTTGACAAGTACATGGAGCAGCTAAGAGGAGAGGCCACTAGTGATGGCTTGGAGTTGAGCACATAAAACATGAAAAAGTACATTGGTGGCCCTACCATGGTTAAGACCATACTGCACATGCTTCATGATGATTTGGACAAAGGTTCCATGACCATATACCTAGAATTTATGGAGGCAAGAGTTTGCTATCATAAAGACACAATCAAGTAGTTTGGCAAAATCATAGCATAGTACCAAGCTTCGTATCAGTACGTCAACGAGAAGCATCAAGTGGAGGTTGCTGAGTTGGTCTTTCCCCAAACTTCTGAGTCATAGTGTTTTATCTTGTTAAGCTATCTCTAGTCTATTTTGTCTCACATGGGTACATGTGGAAATTGTGTATTATTTGTAAATATGTTGAAAGTGAAATTCCAAGTGTCATTAATGGAATGCCAATAGTCACTATGTAATGTAATGAGATATTTGTAAAGAGTTTGAAGAGTCATGAGGGTAGTCAAAAATTCAAAAAGGGGAATGTCAAGGGTCACCCAACCCTTTGTTATAAATAGAACCTCATAACTCATAGAATGGGATTTTAGGAGCCAAGATTTTGGCTAGGCTTAGGCTTAGAGAAGGATTGGGAGTATTGTGACGAGCCTTGGATTCTCGACAACGTAGAATGAGTATAATTCTTTGGAGGAGCAGGTGTTCTTGACTGTAATGTTCCATTATTGGGGCTAGTGGTTGTCAATGGTGTATGTATGGATGGAAATTTCACTTATAATAATAATAATAGAGCCAACATGCTTTCATGCATATGTTGTTATTGTATTTGGACTATTTTGGTTGCTTTAAGAATGTATGTTGTTTAACTTATGCATTTTCTTATGGAATACTTTGTATGAAATTGTATGAATCTTGTTGAATGCGTGTTGTTGGATTAACCCATCACTTTAACTTGTCTACTATTCTGCATCTTAGCATGTGATGTCATTTCGCTCACATGTTTCTTTCAAGATGCGTACTATTACAGGCTTCTAAGGGGCACACTTTCTTTTCCCCTCAATGTGTTAGAACCCACATGCATCTCACTTGACTCATTGCAAGGTCACACTCTTGCTTCCAACCAAATTCATCATACTTATCTCTACGCACTACAATGCTCAAGGTGCTACATTACCACCCACTACTAGGACTCCTACTCCAAACTATCTACGGTCTAGTTCGGACTTCTTACTAGGGAGATCCCCTTAATGTTGGCGGGTCCAACACCGCCAAACTTTTTGAGGCATTGAGCCCTTGAAGTCTATTTTGAATTTTTGCACATAATTCATGACTTATATTACAATCACAACGTCGACATGTTTTTCTCATGTCACTGATTTTGAGGTGTTAGCGGATGTTATAAATTACTTTTCATAACTCAAATTTGATGGTGAAAGTGGAACATCATTGTTAATACACACAATTTCCTTTTTGGGTTTCTGTGACAGGAATGAGGTCCCCTCCGACAACATTACCTCTAGGTTGTTCGTTTTCACGTTCAAAGGGCATGTCAAGCAATGGTGTCACACATTGCTTACAACCTCTATACACTCTTTCGAGAACATTATTAGAGAATTAGGCCATGATTTCATAATTTATGACTGTAAATCTCTTCATCGCAAAATTTTAAAATTGAGAAAATCACCTGACGAATCTCTTGAGAATTTTCACGATCGTTTTCTTCATTACTGTTATGAATTTCCTAAATATGAAATTGACCAGAAATATTTGGAGGAAAGATTTTAGTATCTTGTTCACATCTCTAAGAATCCACATGAGTTAGAATCTTTCGAACCCCTCCCAACATACCTTGGTGTTAGAGCTTATAAATATGAGATGGAAAAGGTTGCTTTCCGAAGTGACCCTTTGTCCCCTTCTCATTAGACAACTCTAGCTCCATAGGACGAGGTGGGAGAAGTTGTGAACTTACCTATTGAACTATGACCAGCTCCTCCTACCCCACTTGCTTTGGATTTCGATGCAGATTTGGACTACAAGCCCAACGGTTGTCACGTGGTCTCATCTTCCTAGCCTCCATCCACTGGTTCCTTTGATCCTCCAGATTTTGGTGTGTTGTGTTCATCTGTTCTGGATTCCATGTGTGATGTTCATCAGGATCAAGTTGTGGATGGAGTTGGTGTTGAACAACCAACCTGCGCTATTATTTTTTATAAGTATGCATGGGAATTTGGACAAGAAGTTGCGGTGAAGGACAACCTCCTTCTATCCACACCTCGTCAACTTTATCCTGACATCTTCTGTGATTTTTCCATTTTTATTTCTCTTGTGAAAATTCATCTTCGGATGTTTCTACTTCTGATCATCCACAAAACACGCTGGATGTCATTCTATCATTTGATTGTGGAGAGGAAAAATCTTTCTTCCCGAATCCACTCGATCTTTCATATTTCATTTTTGGAAACTTAGAGGGTGAATATTTTTGTTTTTCATCAACCCCTCTCTAGGATTCGTCAGATCATGAGGATGTCATTGTCCATATTGAATTTTCTGATCATGGTTGTCATGATATTTTTACTCATTCATGTGAACACGATTCTGATTTACCTATTGTTGATCTTTCTAATCCATTGGTCTATGATGATCCTCTTCTGATGAAGTGGAAACTCCTCGAGTTGTCGAGGCACTTCAGCTTGAGCTGATGGTTATGTCAAGTTATCATAGCCATGAGGTCAATCCCACTTCTGATCATAAATTTGTTGAATCTCCCTAGGCTCCTCATCACTCTCCTGTTCACATTGATAATCAACCCAATTCACAGTTTTCACATCCTCCACTAGAATCACATGATTTTATTGTTCATGCGTTAGAGGACTCATATGTAACAAGCACTGTTGCGAAATGAAAATTTTCTTCTTTCTTCATGTTTGCTCGCTTGTCAAGTTCTAAGGTGTGTACATGCTTGTCGTCTACGCGCAATGTGACATAACACCATGATACATCTGTAGAGTGCCTTTAATGTGCCTTCAATTTTTTCTTTTCTTTGGATGCATTCAAACTTCAAACATTTTTTTTTCATTTCTTTATCTTTCTTGTCTATTGGTATGCGTGAATATATGTCTTGTTAACCATTCCATCACCTACATGGGCCAACCAATGCGTCAGTGGATGCATTAGAAATATCACTTCATGTGAGTCAACCCATGCTCTACCTAGCTTAGGAGTAGGAGTAGTGTTTTCTTTCTTGTTTTGTTTTTCTTCAGCTTACTTTTTTCCTTTGCTTGTGTTCTTGTGCACTCAAAGGTTAGTTTCCGCATGAAACTGTGTTTGGATTCTTGAGACAAGTAGGGTGAAATACAAGGGGACTTGTGCAACTATCAACACTTGGTTATCTATTTATTCCCTCTCTTTCTGAATATCTTGCGTTTCTTCTAGTTAATGATACCCTGATGGAAAATACGTTCTTTTCAAAGTGAGTCATGGTGAAATAACAACACTTGCACTCTTAACTAGTACCGCCTACTCTAATCGGTTTTCTATATTCGGTTAACCCTTTTCAACTCAGTCAAGTAGGGTAAGGAGAAGGGGGAAACCTTAAAAAGTATGTTAGAGGTATATAAAAACATCCTTCTCTAAAGGGACAACCTATTTTGCTCTCAATAAGTTAGTATCCCTCTTCTGCCTCATGAAATAAATAAGTGCCTATGCACAGTTCTTTGAAAATGAAAATGAAATGGAAAATAAAATAAAGGTGAAAGAAGAGAAAGGCTTCCTATGCAAAGAGCTGAAGCAAGTAACTCTGCCAGGGTACTGTCCAGGCTCACTGGAAACGGAGAAATGCTTGTGTTCCTAAACTGACTATGTTGGGTTACTGTCCAAGCTTGTTAGCAGTGAAGCAACACCATAGATGAAAATAAAAATCGGACAATCTATATTACTTTTGCATCAATATACCCCACATCCCCAATCGGAACAACTCAATTGACTTGGCTTGGTATGTGTGTTGTTGATAAAGAATTGCAGGGGCTACATCTTTAACTCAAGCTAGTGAAGCTATTATGACAATGAAAGGATCGAATAATACTTCTAGAAGAGTTAAACTTGCTTTACATGAGACAAGTTCCATACAAAGATTTGGATTTCTACCAGTGTGTCACCAATGTTGTAGCGGCTACAACCACTCTCCAAAATTTTTCCTATGCTTCATTTTGGAGCCTCCTCCTAAATCACAGTAGCTCATCTTGCACTGAACCAGGTACTTGTGCTTTGATTGAGCTTCATATTTTGCATTTTGGATTGTGATTTCTTACTTGGTTTATTGTTTAACCCACAAGCCGATCTCTTCACTCAAATTTCACCTAGTTCCAAGCTTGCCTTAGAGAATTGCGCAATCCTTGGGGGAAACCAACCTTGCTCTCAAGAATCGCATAGTCCAAGTTGACAGTGAGCCTTCATCTCCAAAATTTCATAGATCCAGCTAACTGCCTGCCTTCAGTTGGTACTTTGCACGAAGCATGAGAGGCATCTTAGAACCACTTAGCCCAGAAATTGTGCAAAAGCTTCTTGCTCATAAGCTATTGAGTGCATGAGCCAGCGAGTTGCCCAGTCCTTCCCAGAACCATGCAATCTCTCTGGGAAATGCATGGTAGATTTTCCCAAAAAATAAAAGAATAAAAAAGTGAAAAATCATCCCTAGAAAATAGGGATCTATTTTTAGCAGCCTCGAGGAGACACTTGAGTTATTTTGGAAATTGTTGCCAAGTGTCATTTTTTCCTTGATTTTTGGCCTTTGTGTCATAAACCCTAAATCAACCAAATCTATTTAATGGACGTTGCCAAAGCTCAGTTGCACATTTTATCTTGGAGTTTTGGAATTCCCTAGGAGATCAAGGAACCTCGAGTGTGAACGTCATTGATTTTTTGGGTAAGTCTTGCTTTTCTAGTCTTTTGTTGTTTTTCTGTCGCTTTTGTTTGTTTAGCTTGTGAGAGGGTTGTTTCACTCATTTTGTTGAACTAATATTGGGGTTTTAACTTGTTTTAGCTTGTAGAAGTGTTGTTTTAGTTTTAAATTTCCTTTCCCAAGTGCTGCATGCATCACCCAATTTTTGAACTCACGGTCATTGTTGCAACGACTCTCTCCACATGCTTCATTTTCCTTTAGTTTTATTGATTCCTGCACTCATTTCACTTGCATGTATCATCATTCACTTATATTTGCACCCAACATCACACAATCCTTTATATATATTCGATTTCTCACTCCCCTTGGGAATATTTGGGCTTCCTTGGCCCAAATTTCATTTTCCCAAGCCTGCACTACGCATTTTTGGAGCTCAAGGCCTTGGCCTTCACTTCTATAATTCAAAGAAGTATCCCAAGCCTAGCTCCAACTGCGCAATTCATATCTCCAGGAGCCAGCCCGAGCCTTGGCCACTAAGACTACAGAATCCACAGTCTCTCTTGGCCTATTGCCCATACAGAACTGTGCATTGTATAGTTCTAGTCAGCAATACCTCCCTAGGATTGAGAAATGTGTAGTTCTTGCTAGCATCTAGACACTTATATGAGCCAATATTATGCAATCCTTCCCATCATTTGCCCAGTTTTTTTCTTGGTATGTTCTTGAAGTTCTTTCAGTTTCAAGCTAACATCTACATACCATGAGTGTCCTCTCTGTCTCCAGGTGTAGCAGTTGTTGAGAAAATCTCTGGAAATTATAGGTAACATGTCTTCCAAGAGAGTTGCATCAAAGGATATTGTCCAGAGTAGCATTGGGGAAGCAGTTGAGTAGGTGTTAGTGAACTTGCTAGTTTATGCAACACTCAGTTGTTCATCGAGAAGGGCATGAAGTTAACATGGCCAGAAATCAAGGATATCTTTGCAGGGGACTTCAAGGAAGATCTAAAGGATCGATGAGTTTATATTAATGTCCACCACTCAGGCATACATAAGGTTGCATGCAGGCACCCCACCTTTCCATGTGTAGGCATGATCCACCAGATTGTCTCACACACCTATCCAAAGACTATGACATTAAGAAGTTCTAGTGGAATACAACTTTCTACCTTCAGGGCAGAGAATTATTAGTAGATGTATCATTTACATCAGCCGGTGAACTGCATAGACGTACTTTTCTATGCCACCCACAAATTTGTGAACACCAGAGATATTATAAAGCATTGGGTGAAAGAGCCTTCGAAGTTATGAGCAACACCCAATCATGTCTACAAGACTAAGTCACTTAGCAAGGCCTACCATTTCTTGATCATCTTTACATGTTTATTATACAATCAAGAGAGCACGAAGACCTTTCTGCAAAATTTGGTGGTTGTGAGGGACCAATCAGTGAATGATGGAAGGTCGTTGAATTGGTCGTATCTATTGGCTTTTCAGTTGAAATTCCATGTTACTAACGCCTAGAATCTTCCCAAGGATGAGCAACTGAGATTCTACATGTCTGCATATTTAATTGATGCAATACATGCCCAGCATTAGTTTCCTCACATGGGTTGGACATGGGCACCTAAAGCAATTGTCATCAATACTTATTGCAAGTTTCTTTCCAAATACAACTACCAAGGAGTTATATCAAGGTTAACTAACCATTTCATTATCCTGTTGTACAAGCTAATATTTAAGAAAGATCCACCTTGCATGTCCTAAGAGGTGATGGAGGCAATACTTGACATTGCAGATTGGTATGCCTCACCTGGTGGCACCTTCATCAGGATGCTTGGCAGAGAAAAGCCTTTGCATATTATACCAAGGTATTCCATGAACAAGTTAGTCATGCAAGAGGTCTCATATCACATCTCCACAGGGTTATCAGCAGGGATGCATAGGAGGAAGAAGGCACAATGGACAGCTCTTCATTTGCGGATTGGATTGTATGAGATTAAGAGCTTTAAGGATGCATATGCCACTAAGGAGATCGTAGATTTTAGGTTTGGGAAAAAATACTATAATCTGTATGATCCCCATGGTATTTTCAAGAACCACTACACGAAAGTGTACTATCCATGGATCCACGGGACATTTCATTGGGCATAGGAGGACCCTTAGAGGTATTGTTACAACTACTCCAAGATCAATGAACTAGTTAGTATAATTGTTAGGTACCTATAATACTAGTGGTTGCCCCATTACTATTGTCATTGTAGCCCTTATTGTTATTGTTGTGCCCCTATTATCCACATATTGTTATTATTGTGCCCCATAGAATCCCACTATTATTATTTCTGTTCCCTTATATTATTATTGTTATATTGACTTTGATTATATTGTGACCTCTTACGCTCCTATATATAGAAAGTAGGTTTTTTCATTTCTATCATCCAAGAATTTTTCATTTGTGTAATGTAAAGGAGTTTTCCCCATCGAAGATGCTGATTTCAAGTCGTTAATCCATATTTTCTCTCTTTTTGAGAGTTGGTTTCATAACATTTGGTATCAGAGTTTTGGATTCTAGGGTTTCGCTGCTCCAAAAGAGTTCATCGTGGAATTTTCGCTATAAATTTTTTTATGCGATATTTCAGAAGCTAAAAAAAAACCCATTTGAGCCAAAATCGCGATGATCCTCAAGTCCAAATTTCAGATCTTGTCTCACTATATTTTCGGAGATATGATCCAAATAAGTTAGGGTTTTTGCAAGCTTCCGAATTACATCCCAAATAGGTGACCTTGGAAAAAGAGTCATAACTTTCTATCTGGGTATCAAATTGAAATTTCATAAGATGTTACAGAAAGAGGAAGGATTGTTATTTTTGGTGCATCTTTTTCAAGTTTGAAGGTTGAAACAATGACACATGGCACTTCGTACAAGTTCACTCTATTGGAAAAAGTGTATAATCAGGTCATCTTGGAAGATTGGGCATAACACTTTCTTGGAGAATCCAATTTTGATCTTACTGGTGGCATTGGAAAGAGGACTCAGAGGGTTACCACACTTTGTAATTTCAGACCTTGGATATCCTAAATTTCAGAGATACATCAGATACAATATCGAGCTCCTACAAAGTGAAAAAATGTGTGTAGTTTTTGTTTAAATTTTACATAAGTTTTGTTTGAAAAATTAGTTTGAAGGAATTCAAAGGGCATAGTGAAGCATAATTATCATTAATTAATGCCCCAAAGAAAGAAAATGGAAACACCTAGTAAGCAACCTAAAAGCTCTAGTATGGCTCATGAAGAAGAGGAAGAAATGCAACATGATATATCAAAATTACAAGACCAAGTGCAACAAAATTCACTCTCACAAAAAGTAACGAAAGCTAAGATGGATGGTTTAAAGAAAGATGTAGAAGCTAAGATGAATGAAATGGAAGCTAATATGGATGGCATGGAAGCTAAGATGGATGGTTTAGAAAAAAACTTAAAGACAACATGGAAGATTTGAAGACAAACTTGACAAATCTTTTACAAGAAATGCTTACTAATGGCGAAAGGGTAGTAAAGGAAACTCATGACGAGAAAAAAATAAATTTTAATCATGATTTCATAGACTCTAACATTGGATCGAAGACCCACCATGTTCCAAAGATCAATATGAGGAAGTTTGATGGCAAGGATCCTGTAACATGGATACTATAGATGGAGTAATAATTCGATCTCCATAATGTGAAAAACACACAAAATGTACGGATTGCAACTTTATATTTGGAACCAAATTAGTTTGTATGATATCAATGGCTTTTCTCTTGTAAACAAATTGTCACTTAGGCAATTTTTACGGATTAAATGATAGCACATTATGAGGATACAAAAAGAAACACATTTTTTAGCCAATCGATAAATCTCAAACAAAAGGGTTCAATGATGGAGCACATTGAGGACTTACAAAAATTGAATAGAAGGGTAAAAGATATTCTAGAGGAGCATATGATTGATGTGTTCATAGAGACTTTAAAGGATAACATCCAACATGAGGTTCTCCTTTGGGAACTTGTTTCATTGGAGAAGTCATTCAGGTTGACAAGAAAAATCGAAAGAAAAATTATGGCAACAAGGAAGCTTACCATTCACAATTATAAAGATGGAAGTGTTGTTGCCCCTAGCCTTCCACAACCTAAAATCTTGACACCACAACAATTGGAATTAAAAAGAGAAAAAGGGCTTTGTTGCGGTTATGATGGAAAATACACTGAAGTTCATAAGTGTGTTGAAAAGAACTTATTTTACATAGATTGTGAAGAGGAGGAAGAAAAAGAACAAGAAATGTCAAAAGAAGAGGATATACACCAGGAACAAACCCTAGAGAAATAAGAAATGAATCCGACCATATCTTTTAATTCATTTGCCAAAATTACCAGTCCTCAAACTATCAAGATAAAAGGACATATCCAAAAGAAAAAGGTAATAGTGTTGACTGGTTCGGGTAGTACCCACAATTTTATTCATTGTAAGATAACGAAGGAATTGAATTTCTTCCTATATCCAACACCAGAGTGTCAAGTGATGGTTGCAAGTGGAGGAACCATAAATTTCTTTGAAAAGTGTCACAATATCAAGCTATCCATGGGAGAATCGTATTGAATAGTCCAATGCTTTCCATTCCAATGGGTGGTGTTGATGTTGTACTAGGAGTCCAAGAACTTTTCATGAATTTTTTTTTAGAAGGAAAGGAAGTTGAATTAAGGGGTATTGTAGGGAAACTGAGAAAGATAATAATATCTAACAAAACGACAAAGCTTCTAATGAAAGAACAACGAGGCATAATTGCACAATTATGTTCGCTAGAGGTTCCCACATCGAAATCATCTATGTCTCTAGATCTCCAAAAAGTATTGGACAAGCATTCCAAGGTATTTGAGACTCCCAAAGGCCTCCCACCTATTCATGATCATGATCATGCTATTCATTTGATTCTAGGAAGTGTTCCTCCAAACATTAGGCCTTACATATATCCCTATGACCAAAAGAGTGAAATTGAATGTATGGTTGCAGAAATGCTAGAGGCTAGTATAATTCAACCTAGTCAAAGTTCTTTCTCTGCTCCAACAGTATTGGTTCACATGAAAGATGGATCATGGCACATGTGTCAGGATTATAGGGAGCTCAACAAGCTCACTATTAAAGATAAATTTCCCATTCCTATCATTAGTGAATTATTGGATGAATTACATGGATCAATTTACTTTACCAAGTTGGATCTTCATTCAGGATATCATCAATTTAGAATGAAGACTAAAGACATTTCGAAAACAACATTTAGAACTCATGAGGGTCATTATGAATGTTTGGTCATGACTTTTGGCCTTACTAATGTACCTTCTATATTTCAAGGTTTGATGAATTCCATTTTCAAACCCTTCCTTAGAAAATTTGTGTTAGTATTTTTTGATGATATACTAATCTACAACAAGTCTTGGAAGGATCATGTTAAACATGTTGACAGGGTGCTCAAACTATTAGAGGAGAAACAATTATAAGCAAAAATCTCCAAATGATTCTTTGGAGTACAGGAGGTGGAATATTTGGGTCATATTGTATCTTGTGAAGGTGTTAAGGTAGACCCTAGCAAAATTAAAACCGTTAAGGAATGGAACATCCCCACATCCATAAAGCATCTGCGAGGATTTCTCTGGTTGACAGGGTATTATTGCAAGTTTGTTAAGAATTGTGGTGACAGGGAACTACAACACATGAGTTTCTTACAAAATGCTCATTAAAAATGGTAAATATATTCAAGATTTCTCAAATATACCAGAATGCAAATATTTTTTTTTAATGAAAATCCAACCCTTCTTCAGTCTTCTTAAACTTGCCTATAGAACTTACTTAAATTGTTTTCAATACAATAGTCTCCATATTAATTACAATAATATGAGATATCTAAAATATCTTCAAGTTCATGCATGTAAAATACAATACTTGTATACATTATGTTTTTCCTAGAATAGCTATAGGAAAATATGCTGATATATAGGTGAAGTAAAATATATTGTCAAATTGTCTCTCTTGGAAGTAGAAACAGGTCCCTAACTAGTAGCAAAACAGGTCCCTTTGCAAAAGAGGTCCAAATTTCCTCCAAATTTTGCTTTTCTGTTCATCCTTCTTTCCTTCAAACCTCCTAGAAAAACCGTTGATATTGTTGTTGTCAGCTTCACTGGTTTTCTGTTTGTAGCTTTCGCTAAGAGGATGAATATCAACATTTTCATTTTTGTCTAATTTCAAAATCACCAAAAACAAGAAGGTAAACATTTTCTCCTATTTGAATATCATTGACAATGGAGATGTCAGTGCTCCCTATTTGCTCCAAAATCCCTAGTAGACAAATTGTTGACTTTTGTCCCTGTATCATTTTCTATCAACTGACACACACAATTTTCGCCCCAAAATAGTTGATAGTGGCTCTGTCAACTTTATCAAAAACATTGACAATGGGAATGTCAACTTTCCTGACTATTCTATTGCACATAAAATCTATCAGGCTGACTTTCAATGATAAAAATAAAAACCTTGTTTCATGAAAAGATAGGCAAAATTCCGAGTTTTATCCCCCTAAGCATCTTAGTTGAGGGTACTAGCTACCCTGAGCAATACATCTACCTTCTACAATATTTGTTTTTTGCTTTTCCTTGTCTCCATAGGCCCCTTTTTCAAGGTTTCTTTGCCTCTAATCCTCTTAGAGTCTGCAACCTTCTTCCTATTAATAATGAGGTCCTTCAGTGACATGTTGTCAATGTCAATCACCTCCTTGGTCAACTCTGGGTTATTTCTAAGTTTGATCTTGTATCTTACCTTGTTAGTTGGTCATGTATGTATATTGCCACCCTTGAATACCTCAAACAATGTCTCCTCTTTTCTTTCAACCTTGGGCTCTTTGCCCTTAGGATCCTCTATTTTAGCTGTGTCTGGAGGGGAACTTTTGGAAGGTGAATTCACAGCCTGGGAAGAGTCAATATCAATAGTTGGGTTTAGAGGGTATAGGATTTGCATTATGAAGCTGAAAACTTTTCCTCTGGTAAACTTTAGGAATTTTTGGACCATATGATGTAGATGGAACTTCTATGTTTTCTTGGCTAGGGGGTGGCTTAGTAGGAGCTTGAATTTTAGCTTTTTCCCCTCTTTTGGCAGTATTTGGTTTGCCTCTTCTTCTCTTAAGGGATTGAGGTTGAAAACCTACCCAAAAAAATAAATGACTCTAAGTCCTTCCTGCCTTGGCTAGCTAGTTTTCTATTGTCCTTTTTATCAGGGCTTTTTGGTATATAAAATGAGGAGGGATTTGTACGTACCCTAAACCTAACTGCCATATGTTTAAGACTCTCTAACAAGTAAAAACATGGATTAATTCTTATCTAACCAAAAATATGTGAGAGAAAATAAAAATGGTAGAGGTTTATCCGATTAAACCATCCTTCACAAGTAAAATATTGTTGATAGATGTGTAAAGGGACATGCCATTTATCCTGCAACCACTCCTTTCAAACACTAACCCTCCAATTTTTCCCTTTGAATTCTTCTTTGAAGAAGAAAGGGACATTGATCCCTACCAACACATGGCTATGGAGAATCCTCTCTTTGTCCTCTGGTAAGGTTGCAGCCTCAACAATGGTTTGCTTAGTAAGTGAAAATGAGAAGTCTCCCACCTTCACATGATTTCTGCCGAACCCCTGCACAAAATATTGAGCCATTGTATCGTGGTAGTCAGTGCATCAGTGGAAGAATTTACTCCAACTGGCTTGCTAAAACAACTGGTGAATTTTGGGGTAAATGTCCAGCGAATATAGGACTTTGGGCTCAGACCAGTTAGCCTTACCTCCTTTCCCAATTTCATTGTGTTGTCTTTCTGGGATTCGATCTTGAATCCCTATGACAAAAATAGTTTCCAATGGCAAGTGTAAATGACTATGCACTAACAACAAACAAACTGTTGATGGGATAAGGTAAAATAAATTGATATGTAGATGAGATAACACAGTTAGCGAGTGAATAAACATAGGGTTTCGGGTTCTGATTACAAATGAATTTTGTATTGTATGGTAAGATCATATCAAATGACATTTTCTCATTGTAGTGGAGGAAAAATGATTAACTAGTACTTCTACCCTTTCAAAATAGATGAAGACACGTTTTAATGAAAACGATGACACTGATGTGGTCAGAACGATCATGATTTTTTAAATTTAAACACTGGTTTTGGCATTGACAGTTGGCTTGTCAGCCAAAATGAAAAATGTTGATATCCCCATTGTCAGCGAATTTCTTTGCCAGACCATATAGTATCACTAAAACGTTGATAGCCTCATTATCAATAATTTTCCATGTTTATTACAATTAAGATGTTGACACTAAGACTGTTAACATTTTCTAAAAAAATAAAAAATGAAGTTTATTGTGATAATATTTGGCTCCATGGGGATGTTGTTGATCAGTTATGGCAGCAAGAACTCCCCATAGACCAATTTCCTCATCCATTACAAATACTAGCTCAAAATAAAACTTTTACTGACTCAAAATATAAGGACTTGATCTTTTAAGAGATATTCTTTTATAGACTCTGGACTTGGAAAAATATAACTACTTCTAATTTTTTTTTTCTTTTTTTTCGATGAATATAAGCAAAACGTCACGGACTTCGCTTCTAGCTTCAAGTCCCTTAGAATATCCATCCACACTTGCAAGATATATTTCAAAAATATATGGACATGTACAATGAAACTTGAGAATCATTCTTTGTTTAGGAGATATAATGCTTCAGGAAACGTCCATTTACTAGACCTCCAGGAAGTAATTCTCCTTATGGACCTTCTAGGATGAAATTGTTATTACCCCAAAAACCTACAATTTTGTATGGCCCTTTCCAAATGTTCTCAAACTTCCCATGCTTACCTTTATCTTCAATGCGGGCATCCCATTTTAAAACCAAGTCTTGGCATTTGAAGTCATCCTCTTTAGTTTTTCTGTCAAAGCATTCTTAATATGATCCTGTAATTCATAAGATTTCTCATATACCCTTTCTATGGTTTCTTGCCCTTCAATTAAGTGATATATCCTTCTCTCTAGTTGATTTGGTTCTTCTCCCATTTCTTGCAAATATTTCATAACATGCATTCCAATTGAAACAAGAAACAATACGTCAACACCATACACTAACTGGAAAGGAGAAATGTTGATTGATGTCTTAGTACTAATTCTATCTACCCATAAGGAAAACTTAAGTTTTGCGTGCCAAGCCTTTTTGTTATATTCTAACAACTTTTTAATAATTTTGACCAAACTCTTATTAGAGGATTCTACCAGTCTATTACCTTGAGGGTAATAGGTTATGGAATGGCTAATATTGATACGGTAGTCTTCACAAAATTTTACTAATCTCTTAGACTTAAAACATTGCTCGGATACTTAAGAGATTTGATATTCCCTCTACCTTCAGACCCCTCAGCACCATCCGGAACTCCCTCCGATCGGTAAAAGATCTCGTTAACCCTAAGGATATGAAGGGTGTTTATTTGATCCCATGTTCCTATGGGACTCCCTATATAGGGGAAACGGGGCGTTCCATCCAGCAGAGGATTAATGAACATGTGGCTGACTTGAGACATGGGAGAACCAAGTCTTCAGCGTTAGCAGAGCATGTGGATAAGACCAAGCATAAGGTCTGTATTGAGGAGGCCAGGGTTGTGGCCAAAGTTGCTCATTTTCATCATCATAAATTCAGGGAAGCCATTGAAATCGAGAGAAGGCCTATCAATCTCAGCAGAGATGATGGCTGGAAGATCAGTGGATCTTGGATCCCTGCCCTGCCGTCCTAGTTTTTTTTTTTTTTTTCAT
>APFE031578771.1:20393-79740 GCA_000404065.3 Pinus taeda
TACCTATCCAAAAATGTTTGTTTCATATCATTCCAAGAACTAATGGATTGAGTGAGTAATCCCATGAACCATTTCAATGCTGCCCCTTTCAATGTTGAAGGGAACAGTTTGAGTTTTTGAGCGTCTGCCAGATAATCATAAGTTCGACATACGACCTCAAACTCAAATAGAAATGTCTCAGGGTCCTCATTTCTTAACCCATGAAAATTTGGGAGGACGGATGGCGAAATGTTTTTCATTGTGGCTCGGGAGTCATCATCGACTATGGGAAATCCAAATGAATTATCTCCATTCCTATTTCCTCCATTGTTACCTCTACCTCCTCCACCTCTACCTCTACCTCTACCTCCTCCAAGTCTAGTTTCTCTTTCTTCTGCCGTGGTAGCTCAGATACCTCAAAGTTCTCTGGTTCCTCTACCAAGGGTGAATGAGGAGGAATTTCTCCTTCTTCCTCAAGTGATTCTATTTCTTCAATTACAATCTGTCTCCCTGTAGAAGAAAGGAAAGAATCTCCTTCGGATTCAATAGATGGTATGGGAGAATCAACTACTGCCTCTTGGATTCCAGGAATCCTAGAGCTAGGAGTATGAGTTGGAGATGATGAAGGTGTCTCTTGACTATTTCTTGAAGTGGATGGAGTTGTGAAAATCGAAATTCCGGCTCCAGCTAAAAACCTTCCCCTAGAATCCCTAGCTCTATGCATGTCATTTTTTATTTTCCTTCAAATCAGGGTAATAATTCTCTTTCTGATCTTCCAGGTCACTCTAGGTGCAAGAAGAGAGCATACTCAAGGAACTATTAAACCAATAACTTTCTCTTTTCTGATCCTCTAGATCACTCTAGGTGCAAGAGGAGAGCATACTTTGAGAGGTTATTAATTTTCCTTTCTTGAAATTTTCTTGTTTTTTTTTTTAAGAATTGGCTACCCAATTTTCACTTCCCCAGCAATGGCACCAAAATGTTTGGTCAATTTAGTTTTGTCTAAATTGCTATCATAAATTGTCAACCCGAGGCTCGTAAGATGATGAAGTGAAGTGTACACTATATACTTAAGCAGCCTTTCCTAGTTCTTTTTGTCGTTTTTAGTTTATGTCTAACTTATCTTCCTGATTTGATGTGATGAAGTTATAAACAAGTGAGTGAATGTGTGTGTATGTGGTGATTTCTAAATGCTTCTTGAATTTTAAAGAGAAAACTTGAACAATAACTTGGAATCGAATTAAAGCTTCGAATGAAAGTAAAGCATCAAACAAAAAGACCAATGGCACTAGTCCAATACCTTTACTATTGATAAGAATGAAAATGACATCTACATTAACTCATCTGAAAGCAAGAACACTACTCTAACTCCTCTATTGAATCTAAAGAAATGCAAAAATTAAGTGGCAAATCACACTACTTAATTCTCCCTTAACATTCTGCCTTTAGCTAAATTGATCATGTGAAAAAGAGTTAGGAGTGAATTAGCAATATGAGTCTAAAACTAAATAAACCAAGCTGTAATTAAATGATGTTTTGGTCCCATAAAAGTTAGTGAATCATGATAAAAGAACCATCAAGAGATTAGCAACTTGACAAAACTTGATAAAGTAAACTAGGCAAGGAAAACTAACTAAAGGCAAAAACTAATGAAAAATCAAGCGATTCAGCAGTTTAGATAAGACAACTTCAGAATGCCACTAGTGTTAGAAAGAAGAAAGCACACTGTCCCGGGCTCCTAACAAAGCTGTAAAAACACACACTGATCAGTCATGAAAAGTATAGAAACGTAAAGCAGCATGATTCAAACTGTACATTAATATACATGGTGAATTAGAGAAAAAAAAGGAATGCAGGAAAGCAAATTTAAAAACTACTGTACAATTGTTGTAGCAGACAGGGGCCCTCCATCCACTTC
This sequence comes from Pinus taeda, assembly GCA_000404065.3. Lineage (NCBI taxonomy): Eukaryota > Viridiplantae > Streptophyta > Pinopsida > Pinales > Pinaceae > Pinus > Pinus taeda. The sequence continues at coordinate 22,291 of APFE031578771.1, forward strand.
AACCAATTAAAAAGATCAGCTACACAGGTAAGAACAGAACTGTCTTCTTGGTATTAAATCAGCACATAACAAAATACAGTGGGGTGTGTAAATGCTATGTAAAAGAGTCTTGAAATAGAGTTTACAACAACAAAAGACTAACTTCCAAAAAACTAACTAATCAACGTGTAGAAACGCTTTATTTATAGCAGGAACACAAACTGTTCTGTGTGTAAACTAAGCTAACTAAAAGCTATGCAAAAGACACGTTCAGCAGCACCGTGCACGGATTTAGGAAACGGTCATCATGGTTGATAAATCCGTTGTTGGATTCTTGTCCTCTGTAGTCTTCGTGGCTAAAGAAGAGGCCAGCTATTACTTTCGTGCTCCACCTGAACACGCAGAGCCGTGCCACCGTTTGCAACCTTGCCGTTTGACCAGAGTTACCTCCACATTGACCAGGGGTGTAGACGGCCAGTTTGGCTGAGCTGACAGAACACACACTATGTACACAGTCATACAAACTTGCCCATGTGGCTCTTTCCTCTGGAGGACACCTGGATCATAGCAAACAAGAAAATGGTTGCGGAATCTGGGATTGGCTACGGAATCAGAGATCGGCTGCGGAAACCGTGTATCAGCTACGGAATTGCAGCACTTGAACCAAAAATCTAAACCAACAGTCAATTATTAGCACAATTAGCAAATCATGTTAAAAAGTCCTATAATGCAATGAATTGAACAAGTTGATGAAGGAAATGATGACAAAAGAAGGAAATGAGTAGGAAAAGGCTGTTGGGAGGATGGGTAAATGAGTGCAGGTTTGAGGCTCAACATCACCCTGCCACATCACCCTGCTCACATCATCATCCGTACTGGTCCCACTGCTGACATCATGCTGGCGTCACCTGTCGTATCATTGACATCACCCACCGTACCACTGACATCATTCGCCAAAAGGAAAGCGCGCAAGTGTGAAATCGATGCTTCGGAGACCCTGAATCAAGTTCTGAGGCAGTTTTTGATCGTGCATCGCTACGGGAAATAGGCCAAAATGGGGAATCTTTATTTTCGGCAGTGATTTTTGCCTCGAAAGGGAAGAAAAGGGTCGATTTAACAGGTTTTAGCACATCAGAGAAAAGAAGAAGCCCAGATTCAATCAAAGAGTATCAGTGAAGCGGCAAAGAGTATCAGATCGACCATAAGAAAGTGGTGAAGCCATTTAAGGCTCTCAGACCATAGTTAATGCACAGTAAATCCACTTAAGGGCAGTGGAACAGAGGCCAATGCACAGTCATGATGAATGGCTAGCGCATAACAGCAAAAGACATATAGCCTCATTTTTGAAACAGCTGCCCCCAGCACAGCATTAGATAGATATTTTCATTACTTATAAGACAAGTTAGGTTAACTGCACTTATTTCCTAAAGATCATCTAGCAGATCTTTTTTGTAGATATTTTTTCCTATAAATACAGCCCTGAACAATGTAATAAGGGTTGGTGGGTTCTTAGTTGATCTCTCATTTGAGACTTGCGTTGTAAATATTAAGAACTTCTATAATCAAAGATTTCTAGAATGCTTGCATTTGAACTGGCTGGTTGTGATTTCAATGGCTGAAGAGAATATTATGGAATTCTCGTGCTTGCTCATGGTTCAATAAGTCTTTCCTCCCTCTGTTTATCAGTTTATATGAAGTTGTATCATCTATAATATCATAATCTAGGTTGCAGGAAAAAAGAATAGATCAGAACTGGTTTTCATGCCCTCTGTGCTCAATTCTTGTAACTTTTCTATGTTTTCCTCTGGAACAGTGATGAATATGCATTCTTAGTTGTGCATGTTTAGGCTATTTCCTTCAGTATATGAATGCTATCTAGGAATTCTTCATTTCCCTATTCAACCTTCATCCATTTTCCCTCTTTGGTTGGATGAGAGATACTTAATTTCCTCTCGTTCCCTGACCTCCATTTCATCCTTGTTCCAGCATAAATCATTGTGCCATGTGCAGCTATCCTGCTCCATATTCCCCTCTTCTACCAAAGAAAACACACCCTTCAGTTCACATTCATTAACTCCATGCCCAATGGTTTGAACTTCTTACATTTTTCATGCCAACTCTGTTTGAATAGATCAACCATCCCATTAATCAAAGCCAAAACCCATGTGCCTCATATCTAGCCTAAAATCATTCCTTAAATAAAGCTAAATCCTAAAGAGATAGCCCTCTCTGATTACAGGTAGGCTAGGACCTGCAGTCCAAAGATTGGTTTGTGGTTACCTCGGCCGTATTCCCTTGGGAGTTAAAGGAAACAACCTGAGTGATAACATAACCCTCACTTGGGTAGGGGGCATGGGTACATTATCCTTGTGGTAGATTATTTTACGAAATGGATCAAGGAGATGACTACATATAAGGATGATGGTGAAAAAACATCCATTTTCGTGTTCAATCATGTAATTTATCGGTCTAGAGGGCCACAAGCCATCATCACAGACCATGGTTGCCATTTTCGAATGTTTACGATGACCGATCTTACCAGGAAGCTAGGCCTTCATCATGACAATTCTACTCCGTATTACCCCGAGGGAAATGGCCAAGTGGAATTCGTTAACAAATTTCTAACTAACATGATTAAATGAATTATCAGGACTCATAAACTAGATTCGCACCTGATGCTTTATCTAGACTTGTGGGCATATTGTACCATAGAAAAAAATTGACTCGATTTACTCCTTTCCAGCTCATCTATAGCATGGATGTAGTTCTACCAATTAAATTTGAGATACCATCTTTGAAATTGGAAATTGAATTATTACTAGCCACTTCTGCGAAAGAAGAACTTTCCTATACTTAGTGTGTCTCCATGAGACTCGCCATGATTTTGCATTAGCTAGCGAGGCTAAAAAGAAATGAGTGAAAGCATAGTATGCTCAAAATGTTAAACCTTATTCACATGAAGAAGGTGATTTAGCCTTGGTCTATGATCAAGAGCATGATAAGTTACGTGTTGGAAAATTTGAGCCTATGTGGCATGGCCCTTATGGTGTAATAAGTGCAGTGGCGAAAGGGCCTATGAACTAGTTGATTATGATGAAATTCCTTTGGGAAATCCAAGAAACATTATTTACCTAAACAAATATTATGCTTAGATTGGTTGGTGAAAATTTGTATATTATTGTACCATAGTTTATGTGTGGTAGTTTTTGGTAGATTTTTACGATTTTCTACTACTTCTCCTGCTCATCTTTTGTTACACTTAATTTGTAGATTTTGATTCTCCCTCAAGCATACATTGGCTTTGCTAATGGCACTAGTCAGAGTGCTCATAATTCATCTTCGGCGGCTTGGGTCATTTATTCGACCACAAATGAGTTAGTTTCTATTCATGGGATATGCCTTGGTCAAAAAATGAACAATATTGTACAATATAACATAGTGATTTAGCTATTCTCTGATGCCATTTCACTTTCCATTCGTGAATTGATCGTTAGGTTAGATTAGAAACTTGTAGTGTTACATTTGAATGGCGTTTATTTAGTTATAAGTGCTTCCATGTTAGGATGTTTTTGTGGGTTCATCTCTTGGAAAGATAATTTGATTATATTGAGTATCAATATATTTCATGAAATTTAAACAAGCTAATAGATGCATTAATTAGTTTTGTGTTAAATTGGCACTTGTAAAACATTTGTAAATAAATAAATGCAATATTCATCCATATATTGTAGAAGATAGACTAAAATGGAAGTAGTAGCTTTCATTAGATAAGTGTTTATAAAAAGTGTGGATTTTACAAAAAATGACATCCAAAGACATGAGCCGTTGTGACCTTTATTTTCTAAACATGGCAGTACATCATCAAAAAACAAAAATCTAGCCCTCAGACTAGTGACTTTGCATGATGACGATCATGCTAGTATCCAATAGCATGATCTACTCGTCATAGAAAATGGATAATAGGACTCAGAAACCCCATAGTGTGCCTCTAATAGTGGAGAGGTTGGTCATCTAGCACGACATCTAAAATGTCCAAAGTCAACCTCTCAAGATTATGCTCTATCTCTATCAATGCCTCCGCCATATTTGGGTTCAACTATATGAGAGATACTGGATGCTCACCATGCCTATCATATTTTCATAATTTACTTGGTCTCACTAGGCCACATCTACATGATCATTTTGGAAAATTAGTTTTGGATGCCAAAAACTAAAAAAAATTGAAAAATGTCAAAAATGCAATAAAGTGTGAAGTTTTACCTATGTTGCCCCACTACATCCCAAGATCTAGTGGCATGTCTGGATCACCTGTGTAATCCATCATTGAGTATGGAAATTGATCAATCATGATGATTTGGTTTTCTAACCAATCGAAGAAGTAGGGTGTGTATCTGATCATTAGTCCTTGGCCACCTCCATGGCGTGCCATAAGTGTGACCCATTTCAACATCCAAGGGTCTCGGGGTCCTCCTCTCCCTATAGCTATTGGCATAGTGAGAAGAGAAATCCTCTCTAGAGATAATTAGATAACAGAGTGACCATAACCAAATTTTTTGAGTCTTCCTGTTCTCACTCTTATTAGTTTCCCTTTCAGATTGGCAACTACAACCTCAGTCTAGTTGAATATAGTATGTTGCAAACAATCCACGACAGTTTGGATCTGAGCCTTTGTGAGTAAATGGAGAGATGCAATACCACATAGCTGTGCAATAGTAGACTTGATGGCTTTCAGAGGAAGCTGAGAGATGGTATTAATTTCAATTCCCCCATGTTTGAGAGCCGCTCCATCAGTAAAATGTTGTATCAAATATATGGCATTATTTTTGCCACCACGCCTATGGCCAAACAGATTGATTTCCAACCCATGACGTTGCTGTCTCCTCAGGAAGTAACTGTTATAAACATAATGAAAAGTTAATAGTCTATGACTATGAAACATTCTTCTCTAACTTTCCATTTACCTACCATCCATTCAAGAAAGTCTAATTGGGATTTCAGGCCCAGAATAGTGAAAAACTTGTACATACCACAATTTCTTCATGCATGTGTTATACGAGATTTATGATTGTAGAGACAATTATCTCCCCTAGGTTGGTGGATAACCTAGAACAATAGAGAGACAAGGAACACAATGCTTCTCCTTAAAGTACATAGATGACGAAGTGAGGCCTACCTGGAATCCTTCACACACTTCACTCCTTATTTAGCTTGGAAGCTCCAATTCTAGATCTGAATGCCAAAATTAGAACCTTCACAGTCAACTATTACAAGCCAAGAAACTATGAGATCTATTTTTTATCATGTAAGTACTTCATTCAATAGATCAAGATGGTATTGAAATAAGTGAAATATCAAGATCACATATAGGAAAACAATGAATTCTTTGCATTACTATAAATGAAAGCAGAATACAACCATAAGTAGCAGTTGATCTTGTAGAAGAGATCCTACAAGTTGTTGACTTGTCGTTTCCTTATCACAATATGCACCTCCAATCACCCTAAATGCATGAGATGATGACCAAACACTACAACAACATAAGGTTAGAATCACTCTTGAAAAGCCAACCCCCAACCACATAGAAGGCTGGGAATATATAGAGAAGTATGATAAGTTGAGATTTCTTATCCAATTTCTAATATAGGGTAAGATATCCACCTTTTATGGAGGGATAGGATCAAAGGATATTTGGTGAAAAGTACAAAATAGGGAAGTATAGGATTTGAATGTTTTATCCAAGGTAAGCAGATGAAAAAACTTTTGGAACACCTAGAAGGGGAAGCTTTCAGAATCTCGATCATTCTTTCATATTTCTAGAACCAGCACAAGTGCAAAGTGGAGAAACTTGTTGGTGACCAACGCATACCATAGTGTGGAAACTTTTTGGTGAATGCACCCTAGTAGGCCTATAGGGAGCATTGGTCCTTAAACTGGCTCAAATGATGTAGTCTAGGGCAAAAATTATGGGAAATGAAAGGTGCATGCATAGAGCTTTGTGCAAGATGGTGACAAGGGGGAATAGCATGTTTATTTATTCCGTTAGGAGGCTCATTGATTAGATGTGAAAAAATGGCCTATGACAGAATTCCCCCTAGAGTGCAAAGCCAGAGATGATGACTAATGACTAATGTGATTTGCCTTGTGACAAGTAGGGATCAAGGAAAACCAGTGAGCTTCATCTGTTATAATATTTTTACAGCTTGGCATATTTGTTTGTTGAGGGAGGCACACCCATACTTATCTCATAATCTAACATAACATCTACAATCATCAAAAGATGTGTCCACAATTGCAATTGGTGGACCCATAACTACATGACTATCAATATGATCATGACCATCATACATTGTGATTTTTTTATAATCCTGAAATTGCAGCCCGGATGAGGGAAACTAGATCCAGGGTCTTCTATCTCATCCACAAGACCAACCAATGTATGAGTCTAACCATGTGAATCAATGAGCAAGAGTCGAACACGCTAGACACCATATGATTACCAACAAATAATGTAAGTCATTAACATACGTGAGAGAAACCACCAATGATGCTAATGGCTCTCAAAGTACTATAGTGCAATTTGTATGGTGTGAAAGAGGGAGTTGATGTCAAAAACCACAGAAAATCTTTTGGTTGAAGGGCATTGATGTAAACCTATCACTGAGAGTGAGGAAAATTTCCATTGATGTATGCAAGAACCAAGGTACCAAGGGGTGTTCCTAAGTCAACTTCCTGGATGATGTGCTAATGTCGACAGGAAGTGACCCGTCACAGGAGGCCCTTGATGTATCCCCTATCAACAACATGGAATGGGTATGATGATTGAGACAGAATGATCTGAATGATGCTGACATGGAACTAGATCAAGAAAGGATGACATGAAATGAAGGATTAAGAGTATTGTAGTGGAGATAAATTGAACGACTTCTCTTGAACACATTGGCGACACTGAATGGAGTTGGCAACATTCACACAAAACATAAATGGAGGCTCTAAAAATGATATGATAACCAAAAGACAAGAAAATTACCCAACCTCATAGCCATGGATATGAAGTGGAAGAGTGTCATGTTCAAGAGTGACTAGCTGCCATTAGCAAAATGGAATCTCTTATTTTCCCAATTTCCCCAACCATACTAGTGAGTAGTGCTTTATCTTTTAACAATCTTGACGAAGATAACATATGCTTGATATAGAAGTTCATCCTTCGAATGAATATCTTCGTGAATATTTAATGAACCCTAAGAAGGAGTGTTTTGGCCTTGTAATGTTTCACAATTCCATTGTTGTTTGATGTTTTTGACGAGACTAGTGAAGATAAAACTCGACATATTTTTCATGTTTAGAGAGTTTGAAAAACAGGCGAAAAAGAAAACTCTGAATGTCCTTTTCATAGGTAGTCCCTTAGGACCAAGAAAGGTAAAAGACAATACCCAAGAGAACCTCTTTCCCATGTTTGACTAACATATTCATTTTTCGTAGTTAGTATATCCCAATTAGGAAAAGGGTTAAACTTATACTAAGTAGATGTCTTTTCATTTACTTTTACTAGTTTGAAAAGACAAGTGCTTGATAATATTTTCATATTTTGGGAGTTTGAAAAGAGTTGAAAGAGGACTCTATGGGGATTCCCTTTTCTTAGGCTTCAAAATCTCGAAAAAAAGATAAAAGTGTACCATGTGGTCAAATTAACCTATTCAAAACCTAATGAAAACCTGCTAACAATTGACAACCTACTCAAAACACCATAAGAAGGATAAAAAATATATGTTTCATAGTAAAAATGCAGCATATCTAGGTCAAAACACCAAAAATGAATAAAATAATGAAAAAATGATTATAAATATTCAAAATTACTTGACATTTTTACCAGTTAACATTTTACCTCCAAGAGTGAGTATTTGGATCCCTTTTGTTGTAATAACCCTCGTGAAAATTCCATGTAAAAATATATAAATACCACGGATGATGGGACACGTATTCCAAGATGAACGGTGGGGAGGACATCCTAGTGGGTGTTCATTTGGTTGTTTATGGCTAAGGAAATTGGCAAAGGAAATGACTAAGGCATTAAAGAGCCAAAAAGTTATTTTGGCACATTTATTTATAAAAATAATGGAAATTGTGAGAAAAAGAAGGTGAAAGGTCACAAGTTGCATGTGAGGAGGGATTTGAAGGATCTTCTGTAGCTGATTTCAGCTAATCTAGGGAACCATTTCAAGTGTCATTGCTTCCAGGTAGGAGCTAAAACCTTCTCTATCTTTCCCCTATTCATTTATGTGTTTTCATGCAAAGTTTTTAAGGTTTTGAGGCCTCTGGGGTTCATAACTGCATTACCCCTAGGTGGAGAAACACTATAGGGAGAGATGGAATGCTCTAGTAAATAGTATTGGGGTGCATTTATCTAAGTTTTCTTTCATTTTTGCCTGAAATTTTCTCAAGTTTTTTGCATGGCAAAGAGCCTAATGCATTCCTTCTTGATGTTTTAGGTACCCATTAGCACAAAATGACATTCATCTGGAGAGAAGGAGAACATGAGGAGCAAGTCTTGAATGCAGAAAATGACCATGTTACCATCTAGGAACTCAAATATTGTGGGTTATTGAAATTCTTCTAGATTCCGCGTGTGAGGCAATAGATGAAGTTATTGAAATACCTTGTCTATTCATGGGATATTCAGGCACAATCGTTCAGGCTTGGGGAGAATCTACTTGAGATACAGGTAGAGGATATTTACTTTTTTATAGTATTGTCAAATCGAGGTGCCCCCATCTCTCTTCTATGTGGAAGAAGTGGCAGTGAGACCGTGAAAGACTATATCGCTAATTATTGCAAACCTATAGCCCTTCCTACCAGGGATGGAAAGATCAACCTAAATGATGTAACCCAATTACCTTTGAGAATGATCTTGTTCAATATTGCAAGATTGATAGGTACCTAAACACTACATGTAGCAAGAAAATCATACATGCGGTATGGGATATAGTGTCTAGATTCAACAATATTCAGCTGGAGTGAGGGTGTCTTGGTAAATTTGAAGGAACAACTTACTAAATCAAAGGAGGGGAAGTTGAATAACTTCAACTATGGTGTGATATTAGTCTCTTTTCCTCTAGAGGTGTGATTATTGTAGCCTCAAAATATTTTACTCAACTACATTGATCTGAGGAGCCCACGAATGAGGAGGTGGATAGACCACATGAGCCGACATACAGGCCCATCAACGATAAACTTTCACAAGCCTTCTTTGGGTGGGTATGAAGATAGTTCATCATTATTGATGATTATCCTTATGTAGGGATGGATTTTTGTGATGGTCCTGAGCTTGAGTTTCCTGAGTGTGAGCAATGGGATGCTTCAAGTAAGACACGTTTACCATTAAAGTTTTGAAATTTTTAAGATTTTTTTTTTTTTTTTTTTTTTTATGTTCCTGAAACTAAACTATTTGATGTTTTTATTCAGATATGGGACCTGTTTGACTAGTAGGTGCTACATATCTCCGTCACATAGAGGGACAGACACATAATGAGGCAGTGGGACCAATACAGGGCATCATCGTAGGACAATATGCATTGTGGGATCCTAAGGTAGCTGAGATCCTATCAGAGGTGGAACACCACATGGAAGGACTGACTGACGATATTGATGAGACTGTGGCTGATCAGCTTCCATTATGACTTCAGCGACACGTGATTAGAGTGCCTAGTCATATCGGTTGATTACTGCGCAAGATAGCCCATGCAATGTTGTTTTATCATAAGCACCATTGATTTGTCTACTTAGATGTTTTGCATGTACTTTTTATATGGGTGATGTGGCCATATGTGTCTTCGGGCACACATTTTGTAAAACCAAACTTAATATATATATTCAGTGTTTCCTAGTTCATATTATGCTTTCAATATGATGTGATGTGAATTGAAATTTATTTACATTTGTTGCAAATGTCGATACAAAACAAAAAGGTTAGCTAGCACATATGCTAATTTGTTAATATTTCTAGAAATATATTCATATCGTATGAAATCAAAATGTCTTTCCAGAAGACGTACTCTCAAAACCATGTGAAGGATGGCAAGATTTGTCAGTTAATAGATATTAGCAAGTTGTAGTACTATGAGCTGTGAATCAAGCCTAATGAGTATACATTGGATATCACGTGAAATAACATCATATAGTAGCTCAACCATTGTGTTATACTCAGCGATGTTGTTAGTAGAGCGACCAATGCAAATCCCTTGCATTCTCACCAGCTCGACATTTGGAGCAAGGACAGTTCACACTGTGGAGGATGGGTTTTGAGTACTACGGCTAGTACCATCGGCATAACCAATATACAGTTCAAGAGAGGTCAACATCTGCAATCCAAAAGTAAAAGGAATCAACAAAAAACATGGGAAACTCTGAAAAACACATTGAAAACACACTCAACATACCTATAGACAATAATTACTTAGTGTAGCATGCATGGGATCAAGTATAGTATTTTTTGAGGTACAACCCATTTCTAGGTTGTGCTAGTGGAACTCCATCGAGGTCTACTAACTCAAAGACCCTTTTGAAAGGACACACTTTAAAATGTATGGGTCCATCCACATAGGCTGGAACTTTCCTAGACCTAAATTTTCGACCTCTTGGTCATATAAGAGAAACATATCTCCTTCCGAGAAGGCTCTAGGCTTGATACTTTTGTCATATTTAACTTTGCATCCTTTATGGGATTCATTGACTAAAGCGACATTGCATTGGGTTTCATCCAAACGAGTTAGACATAAAATATGCTCCTCCTCTGCAGAAGGAGGATGAAGGAGTTTGATGGCTAGTTTCAACTATGGAATTTTGCATTCGATGAGGAGGATTGCTTCCAGGCATACACCAACTGGAAGGGTGTGAATTCAGTAGTAGTACTAACTGTGGTTTGGTAAACCCACAAGGTATAAAAGAGAAGCAAGTTCTATTCTAATTTGTGGACCCCTATCACACGTTGAAGCATAGCCTTAAGAAATTTGTTGGTCGCCTCAACTTGTTCATTAGCTTGAGGATAGTAGGGAGTGGAATTTTCATGTGAAAGTCCCAATTTGGAAGCTAATTTGGTCATCATATGATTCTAAAAATGCTTCCCATGATCCATTACTATTTTTGGCAGAACACCAAACCTAGCAATCATGTGCTTAAGGAAAAAGTATGCAGTCATTTCATTAGTGTTGTTGAATGTAGCCATCACTTAGACCCACTTGGTAAAGTAGTCCATAATGAAAATAATATAGCCATTCCCTTAGGATGAATAAGTGTTACATGTCATAAATTAGACACCCCATTTTGCAAAGGGAACAACAATGACAATGGGATGAAACGCAACACAACTTTTCTGATCATAGATATGGCATGCATGAAATTTCTGGATTGCAAGGATATAGTCACAAAAAATCATGGGCCAAAAGTAACCAATGCGTAAGACCTTTTGTGTTGTAGCATAACTAGATAAGTGTACGTCATATGCCCCTGTGTGGCATTCATTGAGGACTTTCTAGGCCTCCTCGAGAGTGAGGCATATCCATAAAATCATATCAATACCATGAAATCAAAAGGTGTCGTGGATAATCACATAATTTTGGGATTGGTACTAGATACGTCGTTGCCCGAAGAGAGAGGTATTAGGTCATAAAGTCTAGGTCTGGAGATAGATCATAAAATCTCCATACCATGGGTCATATAATGAGATCACAAACAATGAATCATCTTGGATGGAATCTTTAGATTTAGATCCAATGTCAAGGGAAGGGAGATCGCAAATTAGCTTGGTGAAAACTAAGGATTTCTTGGACTTGGATTTGATGAATTCTAGGTCGAACTCTTGGAGAATAATGATCCACTTGGAGTATTTTACCCCCAAATTTGATGTGACAATATGTATGTCATAGAGTTGCAATCTAAAACAAACGTAGTTTTGCGAAGCAAGATGTAATGGCGAAATATTTGGATAGCCAGAGATAACTTTTCTACATGTGTATATCAGATCTTGGTATCATTGAGGTTTCAGGGTAGATATTAGATGGGATGTTCAATGCCCATATCATCTTCTTGGACCAACACCATAGCTATAGTAAAGATGGCGAAAACTAAGCACAGGAAATATCACACTGATAGTCAGGGGGATATAAGACAGATGCCCAAACCAATACATCTTTCAAGGCATCAAACTCTTTTTGTGCAACATCATCCCAATGCAAGGGAATCATTTTTTTCAGTAAGGGAGTAAATCCTTTTGTCAATTCAAAATAGTTAGGGATGAACCTCCTCTAGAAGTTAGATTTACCTTCACGGCTTTGTAACTTAATGAGGGAGGAAGGCGTAGGCAAGTCAACGATTGCCTAGAATTTTGAAGGATAAATATAAATTCCTTGTTTTGAGATGATGAAACCAAGGAGTCAACCAAAACCAACATAGAACACAGGTTTATGTGAGTTAAGTCACATGTTATAATGACTACAACATAGAAAAATGGCTTGTAAATGCATGGTCTGATCGGCCTAATGTTTTGAGTGAGCAGGGAGATCGTTGAGATAGAACTACATGATATGTGTGGTGTCATGGAAAGCATAATCCATCACACATTGAAATGTGGCCCCTACATTCTTTAAACCAAACGGGATATTTCTATAAGCAAAAGTACCCTAGAAACAAGTAAATGTAGTTTTAGGTTGGTCTGCCAAGAGAATGTTGATTTTATTATAGCCCAATAATCCATCCATAAATGAATAAATCTCACAACCAATTCCCTCATGAAAAATATAGCCAATAAATGAGGTCTGTCAAACTTGATTTACGTCCTGATAATTGACACATACTCAGATCGTGCCATGTTTCTTCATGATAGGGAAAACGTTCGATACCCAAATAGTTAAAGGAATGGGGTATATGAAACTAGCTTGAAGAAGATTTTCAATTCCATCTTTTATTTGAGCAGCCTTCCTAGGATTGACTAGATAGAGGCAGTACCAGATGGGTTTGGCATTAGGATATATATTCATTTTTTGATCTATTATGTTTGGGTCGATGCCTTGCATTTCTTCATATGTCCAGAAAAAGAAATGTCTAAACCCACTAAAAAGGCCTCGATAAATCTTGATTTTAGATGAGGAACAAAATGCTCTGATGTAAAATCTTGACTCTTTCTAGTTTAATTAAAATATCGAGAGGAATCATTTCTTCGATATTCGAAAGGTTATTTTTAGAGTCAATCTCATGAACTGAGACATAATTCATAAAGGGTTTGACAAGATTAGGTAGGTATACACCACTGAGATTATATTTAATGGTATTTGGGAAGGAGTAATGATGATGATGTTTGTCCCATGGCTCATTGTCTGACCTCATGATCCCCTTGATGCTTTCCTCAGTAGAGAATGTACACAAGAAAGGATCAGAGGGCGTGCCACAATACAGTGATCGATCTACCCAATTGATTGAAGAATATAATGGGCCACACAAGATGGATATATGGATTCATAATATTTCTCAACGGGGCTAAACAACATTCGGTTGCTACAAATTTTGGTGGCAATTTCATTAGTTACAAGCCATAGATCGGTCAGGATTGTAGAGGATGATATCATGTTGATATAAGCATCCAAAGGGGAGGAGCTAGGAAGGAGAGGGGGAGGGAGTGAAAAGGTCCCCATAAGCGATGAATCCTTCAAAAAACCAACCCTAACATGCTGATATGAATGTAGGGTTTCCCCTACGAGAGGGAAACTTATAGTAACATTGGATTTAGAGGTGAAAAATATGAGTCTATCTATGTCCAAGATCCCACCTTTATGAGGAAAGGAAATCATTCAGAATTAAGTTGAAATGATGGTAGCCATAGCATAATCCCATGTATGTCCTAGTAGAATATTATAATCCATAAGTCTGTCAATAACTTATACTTGAATGGAGACATATTTTCCCCCTATTTCCACTTGGAGGGAATTCAGAATCCCACAAGTTTTGCATGTCCTTCCATCAAAGGCTTTTAATGTGTTGGTCGATTCACTCAGTTAGGGTGAAGAAATCACCTTCCATCATGACAAATATATGATGCAAGACAAATCTCCTCCATCCAAAATAGAATGATGAATGTTCTTACCATGGACAATGACTTGAATCATAAAAACTAACTGATCTTGAAGCCGAGGGGCATAGTTTTCATGAGAGAAAACCACTATGTTGGAATTTTATGGATCCACACATCTGGTATCTGACAACAAGACCTTATTTTTGGTGAGGTAGTTCTCCAACACCTATAGAGTCGACTTAGCCGCAGGAGACTTAGCCAAGTTTTAAACTACGTTGTGATTTTGAGCAGCTCTTGAAGAAGGGTTGAAAGAGGATTTATGGATAACACCCTTCAGAGTCTTGACAGTAAATTCGAAAGGAGCTAGAGGTGGAACAGAATCAGATGAAGGTGGTGTCAAACATGCAAGTTGATCAGTAGCCTGACTGTTTAGTGGATTCACATTACCATAGTCCTTATTCTAGGTGGCCACCACAACATTAGATTTCAACTTTGAGGAGGAAACCATCAAAACTTTGTTAGAGGAAGAGGCTTCCCAAGAAACCATATAAGTCTCAAGATTTGGAAATGGGTCAGTCGGCATAGCGGGAGAAGTGGAGGATTTATGAAACTAATTCACTTTAGTGTGGTGTAGAAAATCACGTGTAATGTGATCCTCATTACAAATCAAGCATGGTTATCGAGGCTTTCTTTTCTCATCAAAAGATGAATATGTTTGTTTATCCTATGGTGAGAAATATTTCTTCTTCTTACCTTTACCTTTCTTCTTGCTTACAGGTTTCTATTAAGACTTTCCTCTATTAGTTGAGACGACATTTATCTCAAAAGAAGAAGCCGCAGGAGAATGGGATGGAGGGTTTTATGGAAGAGTGGTAAGAGCAATACTAGATGGTTTACTTGTCGACTGTGAAATGAAAGAACCTATATTTCCATAGACAACATGATATTCTTTACTAGGTGGAGGAGGAACAATATTCGAGTATCTCAAAGCATTTTCTATCTTATCATAGAGCACAACCGATTGGGTATAAACCAGATATAAATATTGATCACGAGAAATAAATTTATCTTCGATCAGGACTCCACCTTTGGCCACATCTTCTTTCATGGGGGCTAGTAGAGATTTGACAAACCATTCCACTAACAACTAATTAGGAATATAATTCTTGACCAACTAGTGATGATGACTCCATCCATGAATGTGATAAATTGGGTATAGAGGGTTTTGATAATAAGGAATATGGCTACCAGAATATGTAGGATTCTAATAGCTAGTGTACAAGTGAGTTTATTGCCCAGCCTAAGGATGGCGATAAAGCCCCTAGAATGGTTAGGTTTTGATTTGATGGCCTTGATAAAGAGCTTGATGTGATCCATATTATTTCTTGATAGGGGTTTGTGTTTCCCCTTGGTATAGGTTCAATTGAGACTGTGCCAAATATTGAATAATTTGACTTACCGAAACTTCAGGATTACCTTATGCAAGCGACTAAAAAGGTGACGGACATTGTCCATGTTGACAACTTAGGATTTGGGGAGAACCAAACACCATTGGAATGGGTTGTAATGGTTGGGTCACATGTATTTGAGCTTGCTGAAGTTTTGATGGATAGGTAGGAATTTCTGATGAATATAGTACAGTTTGAGGATTCGACAATAAATCCCAAAAACAACCAAGTTGAATGGGTAAAGTAGGTTTCCAAACACTGGAAGCCATTCCAGGATAAGGAGAACTATAATTAGGTGGATTAAAATATTGAGGTATACCTAGAATAGGTTTCCCCCCTGCCATGAGACGAGGGGATGATGGAGGAAACTGTGATCTAGATGGAGGGTACCCAACATAAGGAGGGTTGGGTTGTTCAGGGTAGATTTCCCCATTGATATAAGGGCCAACCTGTTACTCTATTGTAGGTGTAGATGGAGGAAGAGGATAAACCTATGTCGCATTCATAAGACAAGTACCAAACATTATTCCCGAATTGGATACCATGGGAGAGGTCCAAGGACTAGAAGCCACACCAGAAAAGGTATCACATAATGACTGAGAGCCAGGTGGGATCGGTGGGAAACCATATAAATGCATTTTTCGTGATTTTACAAACGTTGATGAGGAAGTGACACTTGATTTATCAACCATAGTGGTGGACATAGGCTGGTAGTTTGAATCAACTCTAGCCATGGTTAACAATCCCAATTAATATCTTCACGAGAGATCCACGGGTAGGCCCAAAGAATCAGGTAAAGGATTTTTTTTCAAAGGTTGAACAGACAGAATAGGATTTGTTTGATAGAAATAAAGTCCTTCCCAATGCACGAGAGTAGAAGGAAGGGTGTCTTCTTGAATGATCTCTTCAATACTTATAAGTCCATGTGGAAGAGTTTCACCTTCAAGCCAAATATATATTGGCTATGTTTGAGATAAAGGAAGAGAGGAGGAAGGCCTGAAAGAATCAGGTAAGGATGGATAAGGACCCATAGGATCAATAACCAAAGGAGAAAAGGTTTTAAAATAAAGGAGATCATATTCAATCATCTCAGGTAACAAAGTCTCAGGGACTTCTGTTTCAATTGTGTCAGTGTCACCAACAACAATAGATGTAGTCTCAGGTTTGGAACTCAAAGGGACAGATGATTTTCGCTGACCAATATTGGGAGGAGGGCTAGAAGTAGTTCCCAATATTCTTGATTTTGTAGTTTGTGTTTTCCTATGTGTTTTACAATGGTTACAAGTAGCCTATGGATGAAAGAGGAAGCTTATTTAGCATTCTACGTGAACGATGGGGAGGGGGGTTTTGTTTTTCCATGTTGGATAATAAATTTTACTTAAAAAGGAAATAAACCAAAAACAGAGTAATGTAGGCGTAACTAATTACCAAGCAAATTTAAACTGCAATATACATCTTATCTAACAAGGACATAATGTATAGTAGCCAATATCCCCGAATGTTATGTTTAGTGTACCTTAGTATCCAAGGCAACAAACTAAGTTACCTATGCATGGATATCAGCATATTGGGGACTCCCAAAATATACGTGAAGGTACGTTGTAGTGCAGTCCATAGTAGTGATGTCTAATGCGTAACTCTTCAATGAGAGTGTTACCATTTCATTTACATGCGCGGAGCACCACCAATATACCCGAAGTTACGTGGAGTACAATCCTATACACTCACATATGTGGAACGAGATTTCACCCTCAGGATGAAACAATAGAAAACAATGACATCTCCTACATTTAATGGCACTGGAACATGTCCCTAGCCTAGACCTCTAAATGTTTTTGTTAATGTTATAAATCCTCCTTAGGTTGATTCAATAAGTTTTACCTTTTATGTTTGATTATGTTTTAGTTTTAGGTCTCACCATGAATGTGACCTGAATATCCTAAAATAAAAATCTAGCATGAGAAAATAGAAATCATTTCTCCTTCGATGATAATCTATCTAAGGAAGGGAAGAAACAATCAAGATGTAGCACACAGGATGAAATATGAAATTTTGTTTCTTATGAAACTATTCCTATGATAATACACATACAAAACCCTAAATTCTAATGTAAAATTTTTCTTTTCATCACACTTAATTTTTGAAAAGGAGAAAAGTAATATGCAAATGTTAAACTACTAATTCAATTACACTTTTTAGAACGAGGACTAGAACAACAATTCATCCAAGTGACCAACAATCAAACAAAATGAGTTTGCAAGCGACTAAATGATAAGAACAAATAAAAATAAAAACAAATCCCTCCCAAAGGTAAATAACACAAATGAAAACCAAATGGAGACTTTAGAGAGACCACAGGACATTAAAGACTCAGGGAAGTTAAGCTTTAAGTAGGCTGACCAAAGAGAGGTTCAAGAACCAAGGTGAAATTCATGCAAAAATAGGGGCCAACACTTGTGCAAAAGAGGCACTAGTGCATTGCAATGCTGGTGCAGAGTTGGCCAGGGTGAGGTGTAACACTTTGGCAAAGGCATAGGGGGTGCATTGGGTCTAGGAAAGAGGATTCCAACACAAAAATTGCAAAACATTGCAATGAAATCACTTACTCAGTTTTTTCTTGGTTGGATGATACAAGAAAGATCTATCATGGAGGTAATCAAACAAAATGGACAAGGAAACCGCCAAGGGAATACTTCATTCCCCAGTGGAATTGCCAATTTATTATACGAGATTTATGATTGTGGATAAAAATATCTCCCCTAGGTTGTTGGATAACCTAGAGCAATAGAGAGACAAGGAACACGATGTTTTTCCTTAAAGTAAATAGGTGACGGATTTAGGCCTACCTGAAATCCTTTGTAAACTTCACTCCTTTAGCTTGGAAGCTCCAATTCCAGCTCTGAATGAAAAATTACAACATGCATAGTGAGATAAAACAAGCCAAGAATCTATGAGATGTAGTATCATCTAAGTACTTCATTCAATAGATCAACATGTTATTGAAATAAATGAAATAAAAAAATCACATATAGGAAAGCAATGAATTATTTGCATAAATATAAATGGAAGGAGATTGCAACCATAAGTAGTAGTTTATCTTGTAGAATAGCTCCTCCAAGATGTTGACTTGTCCTTTCCTTGTCACAATATGCACCTCTAATCACCCTAAATGTATGAGATGATGATCACTCACTATAACAACAAAAGGCCAGAATCACTCTCCAAAAGCCAATCCCCAACTATATAGAAGGTTGGCAATATATAGAGAAGTAGGGTAAGTTGGGATTTCTTATCCAATTACCAATATAAGGTAAGAAATACACCTTTGATGGAGGGATAGGATCAAAGGATAAGTGGTGAAAACTACAAAGTAGGGAAGGATAGGATCTGAATTTTTTGTGAAAGGTAAATAGTTAAAATAACTTATGGAATCTCTTAAAAGGGGAAGGTTTTGGAATCCCGATCATTCTCCCAAATATCTAGAACCAATGCAGGCACAAAGGGGAGCAACCTATTGGTGACAAACATAGGCCATAGTGGAGAAACCTACTGATGAATGAACCCCAATAGGCTTACATGGACTATTGGTCCACAAACTAGCTTAGATGCAGTTTAGGGCTGAAATTCTGGGGGATGAAGGGAATATGTTTAGGGTTTTGTGCAAGTTGGTGAACAGGGTGAATAAGATGTTGATTGATCTCATTAGGAGACTCACTGATCAGATGCGAGAAAATGACCTATAACTCAACTTTTCAAGGTGAAGATTATCAAGTTCCACCTTTTCAAGGGCAATTCTATCAAATTCCACCTTTCAAAGGTCAAAATTTCCAAAACCTACCCTTTCAAGGTAATTTATTCAGAGTCAACCTACTCAAATTCAATTTGTTCAAGGTCAACCTTTGTAAGTTTAGTCTGTATAGGGTAAATATTACATAGGTAAAATGGGTCAAATCTCAACCTTTCTAGAGTGAACTATACTGTGGTCATACTTATAAAGTCCTTGTTAATCCTCAACCTAGTATGGTTCACCCTAGTTACCCTAGTGGAATTCCAATTCCAACTATATAGGCTATTCTAGGATATCCTAGGTATCCTCCTCTAGGGTTTGGTATTCACTCACAATGTTATCAAACATGAATGCAAGATCCTAACTGATAGTTACCATTTATTACAACCCTATATTTACCTAATTTATCCCATTTAACAAACAATCCCATTTATCATTATCCTTATTGGTCAGTGATTCCTACCAAGTTACCAAGTGACATAGTTGTATCCAATCATGTGATGACATGTCATGTTTGGTGTGCATTGAATTCTTTAATCAATGATTCCATCCATCTTCACATTTTCCAACAAACCTTAACTGGTTTGATAGCCAAATGGTACATTGAGCTACCTCACACCTCTTTCCCTAACTTTAACTCTCTAGTAACAACATTTTTAACTCATTTCTAGCTATTGATTCAATATGATATAGTACTAAACTATAGACTTGTTTAAAAAAATCAAAATTGACTCATATTTTAGATCATATACATGAATGGTGATGTAGACGTCAGTTACTAATTTTTTTTATATGAGATCACATTTTAACTGAGTGGTTTACAAGGTCACTTCTTCCTATTATTATTGAGGATGTTTCTAAGCGAGGTGTCATCACAGAAGAGTAGGTAATTGCTCATGCCCATTATTTAGACTTAGTCTACACTCAATCTGGAACCTTGTATGAGAAAATATTGAATTTACCGCGCCTTACAAGTGTTCCAGTAATTAGTTCTCCTATAGGATCTAATGTCATTGATGATATAATAGGTTTCGTTAGGAAATGCTCTAAGGGGAAAATAAAAATTCTAAAAGTACTCAAACTTTGGCCATTCAAGATACACCCTTTGAAAACCTTTTTCTGGAAGATATTTCCAAAATTAATGTCGTAGAATTATCTACTGGAAAACATCAATCATCAAGAGGTAAAAATAAGGGGAAAGGTAAATTATAACAAGATGCTTCTTTGGAATGGAAATCTACTAAAATGGAACCTATTGACGAAAAATCAAACCTCATTATCCTTGCCTTGTTTGCAATGAGAATCACTATACAAAGGAATGCCCACATCAGGTAGAGGTTTCAAAATTCATTAAAGGTTCTCCAACCCGTTGTTTTGAACGATCCATTTCCTTCTCAATATAGAAAAATGGTTTCTCATAACATATATTCCTCTTCCAGATCGCAAGATATCATGATTATGTATTTGCAGCAAGTCATGCTAGCTATGAGATCAAAAGGTTCCAGGTCTAACAGTCCCGTTGAAAATAGAAATGACGACAATTCATTTGGTCAACCTTCTAGTTCAATTCCTCCTCCTCCTTATAAAAAATTACAAATTGAGAGACCAAATCCTGACATGGTGATCCGACAGGCTCTAAAAGGTGTGCTTAGGAAATCATCTTTCAACCCCCATGCTAGAGTTGCACAAAATTACAACATTGTTGAAGACCTAGCTATATCTCCTTCCACAATGTTAGCTTTGGAGGAGTTGCAAACATGTCTGAAACAACGAAATATTTTATTCAACCACAGGCTCTATTGATCTACAAGATTCTAACCTAATTATATTTGATCTTGATAGTCATATCTTGAGACTCCCTCATCAACTGACATGCCAATTTCCAAGTTTTATTAAAACCAGATGAGTATTTCACACAATTGTTAACGAAGGAGGTTCTACATGTATTATCTCGATTTCTTGTTGGAAATATTTACGTTCTCCAACCATAAATCAATCATCTATTACTATAAAAGCCTTTGATGGAAGAGGTTTTCATCTTTATGTAATCCTGAATGATTTTCCCATAGAGCTAGAGGGTAAAATGGTTGCAATCGAAGTTGAAGTTGTTTACGCCTAGGTCGATTACAACCTTTTTCTTGTTCAAAGTTAGAATTATGCTATGTTAGCAGTGCCCTCATCACTTTTTTGAATGATAGAATTTCCTCACAAAGGGAAACTTGTCAAAGTAAACTAGTTTTATTACTATATTGTTGGGTTGTGTTATATTCTTTCCAAGACTAGCCCACGTAGTTAACCAGGCAGTTAGAGGGGGGGAAGAACCCCCCCTTTGTTGCGCCAATTGCGTAGCAGGGGGAATCACAGGGGGTTTGAGGAGTGTAGGTAACCCCACCCTATGGGTTTCGGGGTAGCGCCCAAGAAAATTTTGTTTTTGGACACTATGTTAGGTTGGGCAGACCTACCTATGGTTTTGTGCATGATTTTCACACATGGTTTTGAACGTGATGGTTTTCGGTCCATGGTTTTGGATGCGATGGTTTTTAGTCGATGGTATTGGGTGCTTCAACGTGTATAAATATGTATTGTAACATTGAAAGGAACATAATGGAAAATCAAGCTAGTAGTCTCGGTTTTGGGATCCAGGGGAAAATCTCTATGTACATGTGTTTTATGTGTTATGCTCTCGCATTGTTTATTTTCTGTGTTTTTTAGAATTCGTATGCAGGTAAGTTTTGTACCGGGTTAAAACCTAAATTTGGTATTAGAGCTATTTTGGCTTGAAGGGGATGCCATTGTTGCTGAGGGGTTTTGCTTGGGCCTATGGTAGACCCTGTTCAGTGGGAGATCTGCAGGATCGATTCTGGTGGTGAAAGAAGATTGTGAGCAGTGGAAAAATAATGATTGAGAAATTTAATGGTAAGATTTTTGAGTTATGGAAACTCAAGATGGAGGATCTGTTGGTGGATAAAGATCAATGGATCATGGTAGATCTAGGTACTAAACCAACGCGTGTGCGATGAAGAATGGCAGAAGTTGGATCAGAAGGCAAAGAGCACAATACGATTGTGTGTCTCAGATTCAGTATTGCTGAATCTATCACGGGAAGTTATGGTGAAGGCTTTCTGGGACAAGTTAGTGACTTTGTTCCAATCTATGTCTTTGGTGAGTAAATTGTTTCTACAAGAAAAGTTGTATAACCTGACGATGAAAGATGGAGACTCAGTGACAGAGCATTTGAACACATTTAATATTGTGGTAAGACAGTTAATATCTGTTGATATTAAAATTTCAAACGAAGATACGTGCATTAGTTTTTTGTGTTCCCTACCAAATTCGTGGAATAGTCTGGTTATTGCAATAGGTAGCAATGCAGCTGCCTTACAGTTTGATGAAATAGTATCTTCCTTGTTGACCGAGGAGATGAGATAGAAAAATATGGAGAGCCAGAATGGTGATGCCTTGGTTGTATGAGGACGGTCCTAGAACAGAAACAAAAGTAAGTCATCGAGTGGGAGATCCAAATCTATAGGTAGACCTAAATCTCTAGGAAAACTTGTAAAGGTCGTGTGCTAGAAATGTAGAAAGGAAGGGCACTGTTATCACCCCAAGAAATTCTCTTAGGTTGTAGCTTGGAGATGCTTGGGAACATTACAAATTCAACCTATTGTTGCAAATGGATGAATGGAAGGAATGACGCTTGTTCAAGCCAGATAACCACTTCTACTTTGCTTGACTCCAGACATGCATGAACACCCCCAGACTACAAGGCTTTAGAACACCAATTACTCACAATTTAAGGATTGGGTGCATATGGAGAATACTGACGACACCAGCAGATGCACAGGACCATGTGATGGCCGGCTGCAACCAGTAAAGAAGTCTGCAAATGATAGCTCTCTGGCATTAAGTGAAAGAAACCTGAATAACTCATTCACTAATACATACAAGATTTTAACATAGAGGTAGGATGACAGCTCCCCTAATGCTAAACATCAAGAGCTTAGAAAGGTAGCATATCAAGCACAACTTGGAACAGGAGAAGAATGGAAAGTGAGCAATTAACAGCAAAAGAAGCTTGTATTAACTAAAAGTGAACACGAGACACTGCAAGTATCAAGGTATTTACAGTCTCTAGAAGTTCAACCTTACATCAAAACAACAACCATCAACCTTGATTACAACTTGTTTCTGGTTATATATAGAGTTTGAATACAAAGGCACGCAACCATTCTAAGTATGGAGGGGTCATAATTGACCATTGACCACTTTAACTGTCAGATGGAGCTTTTGAGTGCATTTTCTTGTTGTAGTGGATGAATGTGATGTTTTATTGCACTCAGCTGTCCTTTCGGGCAGGTGGAGTGTCATGCAAAATGAAATTCCATAACTATTTAATGCATTCACCTACCTAGGCTCTATCCTTTTCTTTCTTAGACATACTGTCTGTTGAAGGCAGTTGTTAATGAGGAAATGCACCTGGTACTGAAAAATGGTCACCTTCATCCTTTCGGGAGCATGGAATGGTTAAGGTACGTGGACTACATAATGGGTGGAATAGTTGGATGGCGGAGAGAGATTGCCTATCATATTAAGGGGATAGATGATGGGGTTTGCTTCGCTGAGGGCACCGGGAGATATGGGAGTAGGGCGAGCATGGGTCATTAGATCTCGGGTGGGTAGATCCAATCATCATTGAATGGAGGAAATGTGCAGGAGTTAACAGGCAGGAATAGTAGTTTTGGTGGTAGGTGATATTGATCGCACTGCCTCAGGGCATAAGGTGGTAAAAGGACAATGGCGTGTGATCTCAATCACTGTGTGATGCGTGGCGGCAGGAGAGGAATGAAACTGCTTTCCATCACACTTTAACATGTTGTCACTACACAGGTGTGGGGAGAGTGAACGCCATCCAATCGTGGCGGAGATGATAGGACAGTGGGGAATCAATCGAGTGGGTTTTTCACTGGATGTGACAGGGGACCGTTGGATCGGGGTGTAGCAATCGAAGGCCACAATTAGAGGTGGTGATGGATTATGGGAGTGAGGGTTCATGTGAATATGAACTTACAGGTCTTAAGCTTTGCGCTCAAGGCTTGGAGGAACAAAGGTTTATGCCGAGTTTTGGAGGAAAAGTAGAGATAGTGTGGTTAAGAGAGAGTAAGTGGAATGAAGGAGAAGAAGGAAGATGACTGCTGTGAGTTCTATTTTGAGCATAAACAACATGGCCAAGCTTGTATTTGATCCTAAAAATGTCAAAATATGTAGCAAAGCTAACACTGGCTGCTTTTGGGGATGAGATCCTCCCTGTGAGGTCTCAAGAACTGCAGATCGTTGCCTTTCCTATGAAAACCAAATTAGCAAAGTTTCCAAGTGTTCCATTGGGCATGGAGTCTAATGGAGCCTACACTAAAAACTGATAAAATAACATATTTACAATCTTAAGGCCAAAAGACCTTAAACAACATAATTTTTCAAAAACCACCCATTAACTGGGCCATCAAAAACTGCCTGCCCTCCCATACTTTGCACTATGAAGGTATTGTTCCTTTGGATCTGAGAAATGATAAAAGGCCCTGTCCAGAAAGCCTCAAACTTCCCATGGTTTCCTTTCTTCTCTTTCAATGCATCCCACTTAAGAACCAAGTCTCCAACCTGGAAGTTATCTATTTTTTTCCTTCTGTCAAAGGCTTCCTTGATCTTCTTCTGATGTGCCACAGACCTTTCAACTAGTTGTTCTTTGATTTGATATACTTCTGCTAAGTCAGTGATCCTTTTTGCCATGTCTTCTTCTTCATTCTGCTCTTCTTGTAGGAACTTTGCCACAGGGAAGGTTAACTGAATTGGGAACACAGCCTCAATGCCATATACCAACTTGAATGGAGAACTCCCTGTGGATTTCTTCATGGTTACTCTGTCAGCCCACAGTGCATACTTGAGCTTAGAATCCCATTTCTTTTTGTTATCTTCCAACAGCTTTTTAATTATCCTTATTAGGCTCTTATTGGAAGATTCTGCTAGACCATTGCCTTGATGGTAGTATGAGGTGGAATGAACTAGCTTAATGCCCATTGAGTTACACATGTCCACCAATTCTTTTGCCCTGAAGGTTCTTGCATTGTTTGTGATCAGCTTATGTGGACAATCAAATCTGGTGAAGATATCCTTTGTCAAGAACCTCATGACCACATGATGATCAACCTTTTTGGTAGGGATTGCTTCAATCCACTTAGTTAAGTAATCTATGGCTATTATGATCCATCTATGCTGGCCACTGCAATGTGGATTGATTTCTCCAATGAAATCCAAGCCCCACTACTAAAAAGGGCCACTAGCATGCATGGGTTTTAAGGGCAGGGACTTCAACTGTTTCTTTCCTTCAAACCTCTAGCACTTGTCACAAGATTTAATATGTTAAAAGACATCAGAAAATAAGGTGGGCCAATAGTATCCATCTTTGAAAATCTTATGGGCTATAGTTTTCCAATAGTGGTGTCCTCCACACATGCTGGAATGAAACTGTTGCATAACCTCCATGGATTTTTCTTTGTCCAGGCACCTCAAAAGAATTCCGGAGGACTCCCTCCAGTAGAGCAGCTTTTCAACAATGCAATATTTAGCTACCTTGAGCTTAATAGTTCTAGCTTGGCTCAAACTAAGGCCTGGAGGAACTTCTAGCTTCAGCAAGAATTGAGCTATTGCAGAGTACCAATAACAAGAAGCTATATTTTCTGTTAATGATTGATTTTTCCTAGTTCAGCTATTTCTTCTGCTGTCTAACCATTTTCTAAAATCATACTTATCAGATTCATGTCTCGCATTCTGCAATTTTCTTCAGCGATTAATTTGGCAAGGTCGTGACCTCTGACAAGCTTGGTGGGCTTTAATTCTATATTAAATTCAATTAGCTTTGCAATCCATTTAGCCCTTCATCCATCAGCATTAGGCTGTGTTAGGACATCTTTTATCGAAGCAGAGGGTACATATGCAATTATCTTGGAGTGCAGAATATAAATTCTAAAAGCTTTCAAAGACTCTATAAGAGCATATGCTTGTTTCTTAATGATATCATAACTCAGCTCAACATACCTTAAGGTTTTATTGAAAAATGCCACTGAATGCTTTGAACCTTCTTCATCTACTTGCAATAAAGCTGCTGCAAGGGTGTCATTGGAGGCAAATGAAAATATATGGAATTCCTTGCTGTAATCTGGACTGCTTAAAGTAGGAGCTTCCATAATAGCTTTCTTAATGGACTCAAAGGATCTTCTTGCTACATCAGTACATTTGATTTCTGACCCGTTTTTCAACATGGAGGTAATGTGATTTACAAGTACTGCAAAATTTGGGTTAAACCTCCTCACAAAATTTAATTTTCCCAGAAAGGATTGGATATCCTTCGTTGATCTCAGGACAGACAAGGTCTGTATTTCTCTTACTCTTTCTGGGTCAATCTAGACACCTGCAGCAGAAACAACATGTCCTAACAACTTTCCTTCTTCTATAGCAAACTGTGACTTTTTAGGATTTACTGAAATCCCGAACCTTCTGCACTTCAAAAACACTTTCTTCAAATGTTGCAAATGGTTGTGATAGCTACTAGAGTACATTGTTATGTCATCAAGGTAGACAAGGACAAACTTATCCTTCTCTCCTACAAATGCTATATCCATAGCTCTCTATAAAGTGGCTCCAGCATTCATTAGCCCAAAAGGAATCTTGGAATACATAAAAGTTCCCCAAGGAGTGGTGAATGCACTCTTCTCTTGGTCATCTGGATGTACAACAACTTGTTTATACCCTGAAAATTCATCCAAGAAAGACATCACTTTGGCTCCTTAGACCTTCTGTAACAAATGCTCCATTTTGGGTAGAGGATAATTGTCTTTCTTAGAGCATTTGTTTAAGTTCCTGAAATCAATGCAGAGCTTGATTTCTCCACTTCTCTTACTTACCACTACCAAATTGGCTACCCATTTTGAATATCGGAGAGGGACTATGATTTTGGCAGCCAACAATTTTTTGATTTCTTTTTCAATCAGAGGGAGGAGCAAAGGATTTATTGGTCTCAGCTTCTGTTTGAAAGGGGTGGTGTCTTTCTCTAAAGGAATTTTATGCTAGATGATCTTTCTATCATAAGTTTTTAGGTCACTATATTCCTAGGCAAAGACATCAACAAATTGCTTCATTAAATTGCAATATTCAGCACTTTGGGTAGCAGATAGATGGGTGGAATGATTTATATATCTTGGATGATTTGGACTCCCTATGTTATGATTATAGACTACAAATTGATCTTCTTTTTGGGCAGCCTTATAAGGCACATCATTCTGGTCAAACAGCTTTTCCAAAGGAAGTAGGCCCTTAGATATCTGATTGCTGGGCAGTTGGACAATGTTATCTTTACCAATTCTGTTTCTAAGCTGGGATTGGGGATTTTCTTCCAAGGCTTCATTCTCTTGGTCAATTTTCATTTCAGAGAATTCATCACTGACTTGCAGAAACCTATTTACTTCATCATCATCTTCAAAAACTTTCCAATGTTGGACATTATCGGGCAAGGATGGTCTATATTTCATTTGAACCTCATAAACTAGTCTGGGACGCATGGGAGGGATAAACATGCTAGCAAACATAGCGAGGGAATCGGAAAGCTGATTTTCTACTCTACGGATATATGAGATACAAAAGTTATCAAAAGAATCTTTGAGTCTCCATACCTCATCTCTGTATGCTTTCAGTCTTGGGTGCTTTGCCTGAAATGTTTTGTTCACTTGCTAAATCATAAGATCAGCATCTCCAAACACCTTTATGTTCCTGATTACTCTGTTTTTAGTGACATTGAGACCCAATATTAGAGCTTCATACTCTGCTATATTATTCGTGACTTGAAAAGCCAACTTAAAAGATAGATGTGTGCTTTCTTTTTTTGGAGATACCAGCACCACCCCTACTCCTACAATCTCCCTTGAACATGCTCCATCAAGAACATCTCCCAAACCTAACTTCCTTGCTTTCCCTCGGCCCGATTCATTGGTTTCTTCATTTGTATTGATGCCTTATGGGATTCTTCAATTTGGAGAATACATGCTCCAAAATCAGTGTCCACGGCGTAGATAGGATGATTGGAAGGATTATTCTCATCACTAATGATGTAGGCCAGCTGTGCCTCTCTATACAATCTCCTACTTTCCCCTCCAAAAACTAGGACGGTGGCATAAGATAAATCATTTTGTAATGTCCCACCTAGTCTCTTAATCCATCCTCTGGACAACAATATGCCAAACTTAGGGGGAACATCTGCTACCACAATACCCATCATCATGCTCTTCATGGGCAGCTAAGTTAGGGTAATGGCTAGATATTTGATTAATCCTAGGCATTTTACCTTCCTTAAATCAAATGAGAATAAATCATGGTATGGTCTAGTGATATCAAGGCCTAACTCTTCCATGATAGCTTTAGGCATTATATTGTGGCTGGCCCCTGTGTCTACTAGGCAATTATGGAGGGTTTTGTCATGAGTAGTCAAGGAGACATAGAATGATGGGGAATTATTATCAGCAGGTTCAGTCATTGGTCTAAGCACAATTGTGGTCTTATCATCTTGCAAATTGACGTAGTCAGTGGGGGCTTGTGAGGCTTTCAGCTCAAGAGCATCAAGGATAGGCTTTCTAAAAACTTCACTCTTTACAAGTTCTATCAGAGGTACAGATATTTTTAACTTCTGGACTTCTGATTCAAAGTTGAAAGGGCAAGAGGACTTGTTGAGACCTCTTACTTCTTGAGATGGTGCTTTAGGGATGACTAGATCAGCTGCTGGCTTCTTCTGTTTGATAGTCTGTTGCTCTATTGGGACAACAACTTTTTGGGCAGGATTCTCCTTGACATTGTTTGCTTTTGACCTCAAATTGTATCTTTGTTGGTCACCAGTCTGTAGAACAGCCTCTTTGTCCCACTCTTGACTGGTTTGATCTTCTAGTAATGATTCTTCATATTTAGCTAATGTCAAAAAGGCAACATTTCCCTTATCTTCCATTCAATGAATTTCATCCTCTTATAAACGTGCTCCTCCTCCATGACTACATTTTGGAAAGGACCCTTAACTCTTGGCTCTTAATTTTCTTCTTTACCCCTCTGAATGATTTGCAATTGTTCGTTTGCTCTTCTGAATGGATTTGTATTTCTTGGAGCAAATGTGTTTTGAAGCCTTGCCTTTCCAGAGTTCTGCTCAACCTTTAGCTTGGATATCTGAGCAGCCAATGACTCTACAATCTTAGTAATTTTATCTAATTTAGGTTCTGAAGATGGAGTAGAGGAATAAGAAGCCTCACCTCTTTGTCTCCTTCTATCAACATGAATTTTGAGCTTTTATGCAACCATGATATTAGATTCCACCTATAACATTGCATCTTGCATTACAACTAGAGTGGCACATCTCCTTTCTCTTGAAAGCAGGAAGAAATTAGATTCAAAAGCATTGGCATAGGTGATCTTGGCAGAAGTGGGGGTAGGCTTTACTTTAGGTGGTATCTTACTATACATACGGTTAAATATTTTATTAAAACAAGGAAACACTTCCCCATTTTCCCTCTTCAGGTTTCCAAACTCAATATGATAATATAACAGGTCTTTTTTATCTCCCCAATGTTTCAGAAATACATCATCTAATGCTTCAATATCTGTTATAGACCTAGGGGCCAGTTCTTTGAACCATTTTCTAGCCTCTCCATCAAGGCTCTGGACAAACACTCTCATCCACACATCATCCTCACTGATATCTAGGTTATCAGCATAGCTATAAAAAGACTCAAGGTGTTCTTCAACTATTACTCCCTCTGTACCAGAGAAATTGGGAATATATTTATGATATTTGCTTATAGGCATGGCATTCAAAGGGATAGGCAAGACTTGGGGTCCATACCTAGCAGCTATGATTCTTTCAATCTTTGTGGGTGCTTGCTGCCCTACCATGACTGGGGTAACGAGAAGGATACTGGTAGATTGATTGATAGGAAGAAATGAAATTTGTGACAGAAATGAAGGAAAATGATGGACTGTATGGGATACCTTCTTTGGACTGATATCCAAAGGGGAACCTAATAAACAAGGGGCTTTATGAATCTCTGAAGGTATTTCTTCACTAACAATGCTAGGCTCTATATCTTCAAAATGTACGTTCTCAACTATAATCTTCTCTTGCAATGATACATAAGATCTCTTAGGCTTACCTGATCCTGATGCTCCTTTCTGCAATGTTCTCCTTTGCTTAACAATCTTCTCAGGGTCAGGCACTAGGTTAGCAGGTGATTTCTGAGGATTTCCCCGAGTATGCCTCACAACCTAAGCCAAAACTGGAAAGTGGAGTCACCACTAGGTTGATTCTCCAGTAGAGTCGCCAGATAGATGATTACAACCAGAAATGTGTCCAAACTTTGTCTATCATCAAAGTTGGAACTGTGTCATTTTCCCAAGGAAGTTGAGCTTCAATCTCCTCTCCCTAGCAATGGTGCCAATTAATGTTATCACCCCAAGAAAATCTCCTAGGTTGTAGCTCAAAGATGCTTGGGAACATTACAAATTCAACTTATTGTTGCAAATGGATGAATGGAAGGAATTCTGCTTGTTCAAGCAAGATAACCACTTCTACTTTGCTTGACTCTAGACATGCATGAACACCCCCAGACTATAAGGATTTAGACCAACAATTACTCACAGTTTAAGGATTGGGTGCATATGGAGAATATTTACCATACCATCAGATGCACAGGACCCGGTGATGGCTGGCTGCAACCAGTAAAGAAGTCTACAAATCTATTCCCTAATGCACATATAGGATGAAAACTCTTTGGCATTAAGTGAAAGAAACCAGAATAACTCATTCACTGATACATACAAGATTTTAACACAGAGGTAGGATGAAAGCTCCCCTAATGCTAAACATCAAGAGCTCAGAAATGCAGCATATCAAGAATAGCTTGGAACAGGAGAAGAATGGAAAGTGAGAAATTAACAACAGAATAATCTTGTATTAGCTGAAAATGAAGATGAGACACTACAAGTATCAAGGTAGTTACAGTCTCTAGAAGTTGAACCTTACATCAAAACAACAACCATCAACCCTGATTACAACTTGTTTCTAGGTATATATAGAGTTTGAATACAAAGGCATGCAACCATTCTAAGTATGGAGGGGTCATAATTGATCACCAACCACTTTAACTGACGGATGGAACTTTTGAGTGTGTTTGCTTGCTATAGTGGATGAATGTGATCTTTTCCTGTGATCTACTATCCTCTCCGGTTGGTGGAGTGTCGTGCAGAATGAAATTCCATAACTATTTAAAACATTCACCTGCCCAGGCTTTGTCCTTTTCTTTCTCAACCATGCTGTCTATTGAAGGTGGTTGTTGAAGAGGAAATGCACCTAGTACTGAAAACTAGTCACCTTCGTCCTTTCAGGAGCATGGAAGGGTTAAGGTACGTGGACTGCATAATGGGTGGAATAGTTGGATGGCGGAACGAGACTGGCCATCAGATTAAGGGGGTAGACGGTGGGGATTGCTTGGCTGAGGGCACCAAGAGATATTGGAGTGGGGCAAGCGTGGGCCATTGGATCTCGGGTGGGCAGATCCAATGGTCATCGAGAGGAGGAGACACGCAGGAGTTAACAAGCGGGAATAACAATTTTGGTTGTAGGCGGTATTGATCGCACAACATCAGGTCATAAGGTGGTAAAAGGACAATGGCATGTGATCTCAATCAGTGTGTGACGCGTGGTGACAGGGGATGAATGAAACCACTTTCCATCGCACGTTAACATGCTGTCACTTCACGGGCGTGGGGGGAGCGAACGTCGGCCGATCATGGTGAAGAGGATCGGATGGTGGGGAATCAATCAAGCAGGTTTTTCACTGGATGTGACGGGGGACCGTTGGATCATGGTGCGGTGATCAACGACCACGATTAGAGGTGGTGATGTATTATGGGAGTGATGGTTAAGGTGAATACGGACTTATGGGGCTTAAGCTTTGCACTCAGAGCTTGGAGGAACAAAGGTTTATGCCAGGTTTTGGAGGAAGAATAGAGATAGTGGTGTTAAGAGGGAGTAAGCGGAATGAAGGAGAAGAAGGAAGATGACTACTAAAAGTTCTCTTTTGAGCATAAACAACATGGCCAAGCTTGTGTTTGATCCTTGAAATGTCAAAATATGTAGCAGAGCTAACAAGCACTATAAAAGGGATTGCAAATCTAAAGCCCCTAACAAGGGAAAGGGATCTGATGATGCTCTTTCTGTAGAGGTGAAAACCACCTCAGATGATGGTGGGGATGTGTACTTGGCTTCTTCAAGTACACATGTAGATCATGAGGCATGGTTGATTGACTCAGGTTCATACTTTCACTTCATTCCCCATAGAGAGTGGTTCTGCAAGTATGAGAAATATGATGGTGGTGATGTCTTCTTGGGGGATGACAGGAAGGCTAGAATCATTGGTCATGGAAATGTAAAGTTGAAGTTTCAACGTGGGAGGGTTAGAATACTTCCGGGTGTTTTGCATATTCATGTATTGGCTAGAAGTCTGATTTCCATAAACAAGCTGGATGATGCAGGTGTAAAAACAATGTTTGAGAATGATACTGCAAAATGGTTCAAGGAGCACTTGTATTGATGCGGGGAGTTTGAATTGGAACTTTGTACAAGCTGCAAGATAGCACTATTATTGATGGGTGCAACAGTTCTATGGTTCTTGAAAGTGGAGCAGAAAATCTAGTGGTCTCTATAGAGAAGACCATGTTGTGGAATTAAATGCTTGGACATATTAGAGAGAAGGGCCTTCAAATACTTCATGGTAAAGGTATGGTAGAAGGCATGAGTAATAGCTCTCTGGATTTTGGTTTCTATGATAATTGTGTATATGGAAAGCAGAATCGGGTGAGTTTCCCCTCTGGTGGTAAGAGGGCAAAACATATATTAGAACTTGTGCACAGTGATGTGTTTGGACCTATGAAGGTTCCATCACTAGGTAAGTCTATGTACTATATCATTTATAGATGACTTCTCAAGGAATACATGGATATATTTCCTTAAGAAGAAATCTGAAGTCTTTGACAATTTTAAAGAATTTAAGGCTCTAGTTGAAAACCAAACAGAGAAGAAGATAAAGGTGTTGAGGACAGATAATGGTGGAGAGTTTTGCAGCAAGGAATTTGAAGAATTCTACAAGAAGTGTGGTATAGCGCGGCAAAAGAATACTCCATATACACCTTAGCAAAATGGATTTGCAGAAAGAGTGAACAAGATGTTGATGGAAAGGTCAAGAAGCATGCTCAGTGGTGCTGGGTTAGGACAAGAATTCTGAGCAGAGGCAGTGGAGACTGCATGTTACTTGGTAAATAGATCACCTTCATCAACATTGGAAGATAAGACTCCACAAGCATTATGGACTGGTAAGAAACCTTCTCTTTCACATCTGAGGGTATTTGGATGTGAAGCATATGTACATGTTCCAAAGGAGAAAAGAACCAAGTTGGATAGTAAATCTGAAAAGTGCATCTTTATTGGGTATAAGGATGGTTTAAAGGGTTATAAGCTTTGGAACCTAGTAAGGAGGAATTTTGTGTATAGCTGAGATGTGGTGTTCAGAGAGGTGAAAGATGTTATTAAACATGAATTCCAACCAAAGGAACATCAGAAGATAGATTTTGAGCATAAGGAAGAAGAATCAGACTCTACATCAGAGGAGGAATCAGAAGATGAAGAGCCACAAACTCCAGGTGTGAGAAGATCAGTTTGAGAAAGAAGGTAGCCGGAAAGGTATAGTTCATCTGCTTTTTGTTCAAATTTTTCTTTATCTATTAATAGTGATTATCGTAGAACTATGATGGAAGTCGTAGATTCAGAGGATGGAAAAGTCTGGAAAGAGGCCATGGTTGATGAAATGACATCTTTATACAAAAATGAGGCTTGGGATATCATGGAGTTGTCAGCTGGAAGGAAACCCATTGGCAGCAAATGGGTGTTCAAGAAGAAGACAAATGTAGAAGGAAAGGTGGAGAAATACAAAGCTCGGTTGGTAGCAAAAGGTTATTCGTAGGTGCCACAAATTGATTTTGCTGATATTTTTTCTCCTGTTGCCAAGGTAGCTTCAATTAGATCACCTTTATATGTTGTTGTTGCTTTTGACTTTGAGGTAGAAGAGATGGATGTGAAGACAACATTTCTTCACAGGGATCTAGAAGGAGAGATCTACATGAAGCAACCTAAAGGCTTTGTGGTGAAGGGTAAGAAAGAACTGGCATGCAAGCTAAAGAAGTCTCTATATGGGTTAAAAAATTCACCAAGAATGTGGTATCGGAAATTTGATACATTTATACGGGGACTTGGCTTCACCAGAAGCAAAGCATATCACTGTGTGTATTTTAAATTAATTGGTGACCATGTTATTTATCTGGTCTTGTATGTGGATGATATGTTGCTATTTGGAAATGACAAAGAAATTATTCGCGATTTGAAGACCCATTTGTCCTCCAAATTCGACATGAAGGATCTTGATGTTGCAAACTATATTTTGGGCATGGAGATTAAAAGAGATCGGACAAAGGGGAAGCTCTGGTTAAACCATAAGAAGTATGTCGAGACAACATTATAGAGGTTTAATATGAAGGATAGTAAACCAATGAAGGTTCCTATTCCTGTAGGTGTAAAGTTATCTGCTAAATAGTGCCCCAAGACAGAAGAAGAGGAAAAGGACATGTCCTGTGTTCCATATGCAAGTGCAGTCAGTAGCTTGATGTATGCATTGTTCTTTACTAGACCAGGCATTGCACGGGATGTGGGAGTATTGAGTAGGTTTATGTAAAAACCAGGGAAGGAGCACTAAACAACAGTGAAGCGGGTTTTAAGGTATTTCCATGGCACTATTGATTATGGTTTGTGCTACCAAGGAAGACCAGGATTGGACAAAGTGTTGTATATTTATAGCTTTGTTGATGGAGATTGGGCTGGAGATCTGGATCAAAGAAGATCTACATGTGGGTATGTGTTTAACCTATTTGGAGGTGCAGTTAGTTGGATGAGTAAGAAACAATTTGTAGTGGCACTATCAACTACAGAGGCAGAATACATGGCAGTCACTCATGCAAGCAAGGAATTTGTTTGGTTGCAGAGATTGTGTTCAAGTATGGGGTTAGTATAGGGAGCTATAAGGATAGACTATGATAGCCAAAATGCAATTT
Organism: Pinus taeda; assembly: GCA_000404065.3. Lineage (NCBI taxonomy): Eukaryota > Viridiplantae > Streptophyta > Pinopsida > Pinales > Pinaceae > Pinus > Pinus taeda. The sequence goes on from APFE031578771.1 coordinate 57,794, forward strand.
TCTTGGCAAATAACCCTGCATATCATTCAAAGACAAAGCACATTGATGTTCAATATCACTTTGTGATGGATATGATAGAAGACAAAAAGATGTTGTTGGTAAAGGTGGACACTTTGAAGAATACTGCAGATGCATTGAAAAAATTTGTGAGCTCTGAGAAGTTCCCTTGGTGTAGAGAAACAATGGGCATGGTAGGGTTGGATAAATGACTAAGCTTCCTTGTGGCCCCTTGTGGAAATAAAACAACAAGTGGGAGAATGTTAGGTTGTGTTATATTCTTTCCATGACTAGCCCATGTAATTAACTCGGGGGTTAGAAGGGGGGTAGAGCCCACCCTTCGTTGTGCCGATTGTGTAGCAGGGGGAGTCACAGGGGGATTGAGGGGTGTAGGTAACCCTACTCTATGGGGTCCAGGGTAGCGCCCCAGAAAATTTTGTTTTCGGACACTATGTGATGTTGGGCGGACCTACCTATGGTTTTGTGCATGATTTTCGCACATGGTTTTGGACGCGATGGTTTTTGGTCCATGGTTTTTGACATGATGGTCTTCAGTCCATGGTATTGGATGTTTCAGCATGTATAAATATGTATTGTAACATTGAAAGGAACATAATGGAAAAATAGGCTGGTAGTCCCAGTATTGGGATCCAGGGGAAACTTTTTGTGTATATGTGTTTTATGTGTTATGCTTTCACATTATTTATTTTCTGTGCTTTTTAGAATTTGTGTGCAGGTAATTTCTATACGTGCTTAAAACCTACATATACTTTGGAGCCTAACTCCATAGGTAGCATACCTATTGTCGGAAAAATTAATACTCTTTATGAAGGTACTGTTGTTGTTTTACTAAAAGACTCATCATTGATGGGAACCTTTGCGCTCCCTACACCAAATTTTCCTTCTAATCTTGTTAAGGTTAACATGATTACATCAAACACTATGGAATATTCTGATCCGTGGATAGTGTCTTTAGAGTCTAAATTGGCCTCCTATGGCAATGAAATGCATTTGATCCCATTTGAATTAGCTTATCAAGAAGTTCAACCACTTTCTAACCTATCATATTCTAATATTGATTGACTGAATGCAATCAACAATTATTATTCTCCCTTACCTTAGTTAGAACTAGTTTCACTCCCTGATCCTTTTGAGTATATGTTTCTAACTAATGAAAGTAATATGGAGGTCATTACTTCATATGAAATTCCATGGAACGATTACCATGATCATTCATATTTTCTACCTAACACTGATAAAATCGAGAGTTATTTTTTAACTATGTTTTCACCTGAGATAGTAGATAGTCCAGAATCTCCCATTTCAGTTTTTCAAGCTGAGTTTGAAAGGAATTTGGGAAATATATCTACAATGATTACCATTGACATATCAGTCAAAACAAGAATTATTGAAAATATTCAAATAGGCACCTCATGCTCAATTGAATAAATTGAAACATGTAAGGCCTTATTTGAAGAATTTTACGACATTTTTGCCTAGTCCTATGAGGAAATGCCAGGAATTGACCTAATAATTGGTGTACATGAGATTAAGACTTACCTAGATAAAAAATGTATCATACAATGATTGCATCCGATGTATCAATGAAAAGTTGTTACAATTAAAATTGAGGTTGAGAAACTGCTCAAAGTAGATTTCATATACCTGGTTCCCTTAACTAATTGGGTGTCTAATATCGTACATGTTAAGAAGAAACATGAAACCATTAGAGTATGAATCAATTACAGGGATATTAATAAGACTTTTCTAAATGACAATTAGCCTACTCCCTCTATCGATCAAATCATTGAAGAAGTAATGGAAATGAAATCTTTTCATTTATTGACAAATTTTTTGGCTACAATAAAATCAACATACTCCCAGCTAATCAACACAAAATTGTATTCATCTTCCCATGGGGGACTTTTTCCTATCGAAAACTCACATTTGGTTTAAATAATGTTGGTGCAAATTTTAAATGGGCTATGTCTTAGGCATTTTACGATATCAATCATATTGTGCAACCTTATTTGGATGAATTTCCAGCTCATTCGCTGAGATGGGAAGACCATCCAATGCATTTGAGGGAAATATTTATCGGATGTCAACATTACAATATTTGCTTGAATCCACACAAGTGTGTTTTTTGTGTACAATTTGATTGATTTCTAGGATTTTTCATTTCAAAGGAAGGAAATCATGTTGGTCCATTGAAGGTTGAGGCTATTCTGAATTTGCCTCCTTCTAATTTCTGCCAACTCCAAAGTTTGCAAGGGAAAGCAAACTTTCTATTTCAATTCATCTAGAACTATGTCAAGTTGACTAAACATTTCACTTGATTTTTGGAACAAGGTATCTCATTCATTTGGGATGAAGAAGGCTCAAAAGGCCTTTGATGCACTTAAACATGCATTGACCCATACACCACTGCTGCATCCTCCTAATTTTCATTGGGACTACTTTTTATAGTTAGCTGCATCCGATGTCATTATTGGCATGCTTTTATTTCAGTAAGATGAGTCAAATGAAGAGCATGTGATATATTACCTAAGTAGAATTTTGACCAAAATTGAATCAAAAAATGCACATGTGGAGAAATTGGCCTTGGCAGTCGTTCAAGTTGTCCAATGTTTTTGTCACTACCTTTTATTTTGAAAAAATACCATGATCTTCAATTGCAACCCCATGGTTTAAATTCTTACTAGACAATTGCTAGGGGGGGAAGGATTCCAAATGGATAGTCATCCTACAGGAATTCGATTTGGAATTCATTAAATCCAAATCTAAGAAATCACTAGTATTTGCTGAATTATATTGTGACTTTTCCTGTGATGGAATAGAAAATGTGGTAGAGGATTCTCTTCTAGATGAATCTCTCTTTTTGATCAGTAATTTACATCCTTGGTATGGAGATATCATCATTTATCTTCAGACTCATACATTTTGGCCAAAACTGAGTCAAAATGATCGTCATCGAATTAGGTATCAATCCTAGCAATACAATATTGTTGGCGATACACTTTATCATTGTGGTACCAATTCTATATTTAGATGATGTTAAAATCACAAGGAAGCCAAAAAGGAATTAAATTAATGCCACTTGGGAGCTCGTGGTGACCATATGTCAAGGTTTTCCACTGCTCAAAAGATATTACACATGGGGCATTTCTGGCCTTCTATGTTCAAAGACCATATAACTACGATCTAGATATGTCATAATTATCAAATTTATGATCAGAAAATGCATTCACATCTAGCTTCTCTTCACCTAATCATTGTTGTCGGTATTTTTTCTAAATGGTGCATCGAGTTTCTTACATGTAACCCTCACTTGGGTAGGGGGCGTGGGTACATTATCCTTGTGGTAGATTATTTTACGAAATGGATCAAGGAGATGACTACATATAAGGATGATGGTGAAAAAACATCCATTTTCGTGTTCAATCATGTAATTTATTGGTTTAGAGGTCCAAAAGCCACCATCACAGACCATGGTAGCCATTTTCGAAAGTTTACGATGACTGATCTTACCACGAAGCTAGGCCTTCATCATGACAATTCTACTCCATATTACCCCCAGGGAAATGGCCAAGTGGAATCCGTTAACAAATTTTTAACCATGATGATTAAATGAATTATCAGGACTCATAAGCTAGATTGGCATCTGATGCTTTATCTCGACTTGTGGACATATTGTACCATAGAAAAAAAATCGATTGGATTTACTCCTTTCCAGCTCGTCTATAGCATGGAAGTAGTTCTACCAATTAAATGTGAGATACCATATTTGAAATTGGAAATTGAATTATTACTAGCCACTTCTGCCAAAGAAGAACTTTCCTATACTTAGTGTGTCTCCATGAGACTCGCCATGATTTTGCATTAGCTAGCGAGCCTGGAAAGAAATGAGTGAAAGCATAGTATGTTCAAAATGTTAAACCTTATTCACATGAATAAGGTGATTTAGCCTTGGTCTATGATCAAGAGCATGATAATTTAGGTGCTGCTAAATTTGAGCCTATGTGGCATGGCCCTTATGGTGTAATAAGTGCAGTGGCAAAAGGGCCTATGAACTAGTTGATTATGATGAAATTCCTTTGGGAAATCCAAGAAACGTTATTTACGTAAATAAATATTATGCTTAGATTGATTGGTGAAAATTTGTATATTATTGTACCATAGTTTATGTGTGGTAGTTTTTGGTAGATTTTTACGATTTTCTGCTACTTCTCCTGCTCATCTTTTGTTACACTTAATTTGCAGATTTTGATTCTCCCTCAAGCTTCTATCGGCTTTGCTAATGGCACTAGTCAGAGTACTCATAATTCATCTTCAGCGGCTTGGGTCATTTATTCGCCCACAAATGAGTTAGTTTCTATTCATGGGATATGCCTTGGTCAAAAAATGAACAATATTGTACAGTATAACGTAGTGATTTAGCTGTTCTTTGATGCCATTTCACTTTCCATTCGTGAATTGATCGTTAGGTTAGATTAGCAACTCGTAGTGTTACATTTGAATGGCGTTTATTTAGTTATAAGTGCTTCCATGTTAGGATGTTTGTGGGTTCATCTCTTGGAAAGATAATTTGATTATATTGAGTATCAATATATTTCAAGAAATTTAAACAAGTTAATAGATGCATTAATTAATTGTGTGTTAAATTGGCACTTGTAAAACATTTGTAAATAAATAAATGCAATATTCATCCATATATTGTAGAAGATAGACTGAAATGGAAAGTGTGGATTTTACAAAAAATGACATCCAAAGACATGAGCCATCGCGACATTTATTTTCTAAACATGGCAGTACATCATCAAAAAACAAAAATCTAGCCCTCAGACTAGTAACTCTGCATGATGACGATCATGCTAGTATCCAATAGCACGTGATACTTGTCATAGAAAATGGATAATAGGACTCAGAAACCCCATAGCATGCCTCTAATATTGGAGAGGTTGGTCATCTAGCACGACATCTAAAATTTCAAAAAGTCAACCTCTCAAGATTATGCTCTATCTCTATCAATGCCTCCATCATATCTGGGTTCAACTATATGGTAGATACTGGATGCTCACCATGCCTATCGTATTTTCATAATTTACTTGGTCTCACTGGGCCACATCTACATGATCATTTTGGAAAATTAGTTTTGGATGCCAAAAACTAACAAAAATTTGAAAAATGTCAAAAATCCAATAAAGTGTGAAGTTTTACCTATGTTTCCCCACTACATCCCAAGATCTAGTGGCATGTCTGGATTGCCTGTGTAATCCATCATTGAGTATGGAAATTCCTCAATCATGATGATTTAGTTTTCCAACCAATAGAAGAAGTTGGGTGTATATCTAATCATTAGCCCTTGGCCACCTCCATGGCGTGCCATAAGTGTGACCCATTTCAACATCCAAGGGTCTCGGGGTCCTCCTCTTCCTATAGCTATTGGCGCAATGAGAAGAGAAATCCTCTCTAGAGAGAATTAGATAACAGAGTCACCATAACCAAAGTTTTTGAGTCTTTCTGTTCTCACTCTTATTAGTTGCCCTTTCAGATTGGCAAATCCAACCTTAGTCTAGTTGAATATAGTGTGTTGCAAACAATCCACGGCAGTTTGGATCTGAGCCTTTGTGAGTAAATGGAGAGATGCACTACCACATAGCTGTGCAATAGTAGACCTGATGGCTTTCAGAGGAAGCTGAGAGATGGTATTAATTTCAATTCTCCCATGTTGGAGAGCCGCTCCATCAGTAAAATGTTGTATCAAATATATGGCATTAGTTTTGCCACCACGCCTATGCCCAAACAGATTGATTTCCAACCCACGACGTTGCAGTCTCCTCAGGAAGTAATTGTTATCAACATAATGACAAGTCCATGGTCTCAGACTATGAAACATTCTTCTTTAACTTTACATTTATCTACCGTCCATTCAAGCAAGTCTAATTGGGATTTCAGGCCCGGAATATTGAAAAATTTGTACAGACCACAATTTCTTCATGCATGTGTTATACGAGATTTATGACTATAGAGAAAATTATCTCCCCTAGGTTGGTGGATAACCTAGAACAATAGAGAGACAAGGAACATAATGCTTTTCCTTAAAGTACATAGATGATGAAGTGAGGCCTACCTAGAATCCTTCAAACACTTCACTCCTTATTTAACTTGGAAGCTCCAATTCTAGATCTGAATGCCAAAACTAGAACCTGCACAGTCAACTATTACAAGCCAAGAAACTATGAGATCTATGTAGTATCATGTAAGTACTTCATTCAATAGATCAAGATGGTATTGAAATAAGTGAAATATGAAGATCACATATAGGAAAACAATGAATTCTTTGCATTACTATAAATGAAAGCAGAATACAACCATAAGTAGCAGTTGATCTTGTAGAATAGATCCTACAAGTTGTTAACTTGTCCTTTCCTTATCACAATATGCACCTCCAATCACCCTAAATGCATGAGATGATGACCAAACACTACACCAACATAAGGTTAGAATCACTCTTGAAAAGCCAACCCCCAACCACATAAAAGGCTGGGAATATATAGAGAAGTATGATAAGTTGAGAGTTCTTATCCAATTACTAATCTACGGTAAGATATCCACCTTTTATGGAGGGATAGGATCAAAGGATATTTGGTGAAAACTACAAAATAGGGAATCATAGGATCTGAATGTTTTATCCAAGGTAAGAAGATGAAAAAACTTTTGGAACACCTAGAAGGGGAAGCTTTCAGAATCTCGATCATTCTTTCATATTTCTAGAACCAGTACAGGTGCAAAGTGGAGAAACCTGTTGGTGACCAACGCATGCGATAGTGTGGAAACTTGTTGGTGAATCCACCCTAGTAGGCCTACAGGGAGAATTGGTCCTTAAACTGGCTCAAATGATGTAGTTTAGGGCAAAATTTATGGGAAATGAAAGGTGCATGCATAGGGCTTTGTGTAAGATGGTGACAAGGGGGAATAGCATGTTAATTTATCCCATTAGGAGGATCATTGATTAGATGTGAAAAAATGGCCTATGACAGAATTCCCCCTAGAGTGCAAAGTCAGAGATGATGACTAATGACTAATGTGATTTACCTTGTGACAAGTAGGGATCAATGAAAACCAGTGAGCTTCATCTATTTTAATACTTTTACAGCTTGGCATATTTGTTTGTTGAGGGAGGCACACCCATACTTATCTCATAATCTAACATAAAATCTACAATCATCAAAATATGTGTCCACAATTGAAATTGGTGGAACCATAACTACATGACTATGAATATGATCATGGCCATCATCCATTGTGATTTTTTTATAATCCTAAAATTGGATCCCGGATGAGGGAAACTAGATCCAGGGTCTTCTATCTCATCCACATGAATAACCAATGTATGAGTCTAACCATGTGAATCAATGAGCAAGAGTCAAACACACTAGACACCATATGATTACCAACAAATAATGTAAGTCATTAACATACGTGAGAGAAACCACCAATTATGCTAATGGCTCTCAAGGTACTATAGTGCAGTTTGTATGGTGTGAAAGAGGGAGTTGATGTCAAAAACCACACAAAATCTTTTGGTCGAAGGGCATTGATGTAAACCTATCACTGAGAGTGAGGAAAATTTCCATTGAGGTATGTAAGCACCAAGGTACCAAGGGGTTTTCCTAAGTCAACTTCCTGGATGATGTGCTGATGTCGACAGGAAGCGACCCGTCACAGGAGGCCCTTGATGTATCCCCTATCAACAACATGGAATGGGTATGATGATTGAGATAGAATGATCTGAATGATGCTGACATGGAACTAGATCAAGAAAGGACAACATGAAATGAAGGATTAATAGTATTGTAGTGGAGATAAATTGAACGACTTCTGTTGAACACATTGGCAACACTGAATGGAGTTGGCAGCATTCACACAAAACATAAATGGAGGCTCTAAAAATGATATGATAACCAAAAGACAAGAAAATTACCCAACCTCATAGCCATGGATATGAAGTGGAAGAGTGTCATGTTCAAGAGTGACTCGCTGCGATTAGCAAAATGGAATCTCTTATTTTCCCAATTTCCCCAACCATACTAGTGAGTAGTGCTTTAATTTTTAACAAGCTTGAGGAGGATAACATATGCTTGATATAGAAGTTCATCCTTCGAATGAATATCTTCGTGCATGTTTAATGAACCCTAAGAAGGAGGGTTTTGGCCTTGTAATGTTTCACAATTCCATTGTTGTTTGATTTTTTTGACGCGACTAGTGAAGGTAAAACTCGACATATTTTTCATGTTTAGAGAGTTTGAAAAACAGGCGAAAAAAAAAACTCTGAATGTCTTTTTTGTAGGTAGTCCCTTAGGAACAAAAAAGGTAAAATACAATACCCAAGAGAACCTCTTTCCCATGTTTGACTAACATATTCATTTTTCGTAGTTAGTATATCCCAATTAGGAAAAGGGTTAAACTTATATTGAGTAGATGTCTTTTCATTTAGTTTTACTAGTTTGAAGAGACAAGTGCTCGAAAATATTTTCATATTTTGGGAGTTTGAAAAGAGTTGAAAGACGACTCTAGGGGGATTCCATTTTCTTAGGCTTAAAGAGCTCAAAAAAAAGATAAAAGTGTACTCTGTGGTCAAATTAACCTATTCAAAACCTAATGAAAACCTGCTAACAATTGTCAACCTACTCAAAACACTATAAGAAGGATCAAACATATATGTTTCATAGTAAAAATGCAGCATATCTAGGTCAAAACACTAAAAATGAATAAAAAAATGAAAAAATGATTATAAATATTCAAAATTACTTGACATTTTTACCAGTTCACATTTTACCTTCATGAGTGAGTATTTGGATCCCTTTTGTTGTAATAACCCTCGTGAAAATTCCATGTAAAAATATATAAATACCACGGATGATGGGACACGTATTCCAGGATGAACGGTGGGGAGGACTTCCTAGTGGGTGTTCATTTGTTTGTTTATGGCTAAGGAAATTGGCAACGGAAATTACTAAGGCATTAAAGAGGCAAAAAGTTATTTTGGCACATTTATTTATAAAAATAATGGAAATTGTGAGAAAAAGAAGGTGAAAGGTCACAGGTTGCATGTGAGGAGGGATTTGAAGGAAAATAACGGAAAATGAATAAAATAAAGGCCTCATTAATAAAAAGTCTTCTGAGGATCAATTGGAAAGCTTCTTCATTACAGTGTGAATATTTTGTCAGTTCAATTTTGGAGCTCTCTTATTGTTCTCTCTCTCTCTTTCATACTCTTGGATACTTAGATTTTTCTTGGAGCACTCTTGGTGGGTGTGGAATGCTTGGATTCTTGGAGAAAGAAGGAAAAGGAAGAGCAAGAAAGCATAAGAGGGCATTGACATCAACATCTACATTGGATTTTCTTGCAGGTACTAAGTTTCATGTATGATTTCTTCACTATTTTGACATGCATGACACATGCATGTGGTTTCTTGGTTGTGATCTGTCATTGGTATGGAGGATAGCTTAGATCGACAGTGGATTGCCTAACCTTGCCATTTCCTAGATAGACATGGTGATTGTGGGTTTACTTTCATTGTTTTGTTTTGATTAGTTTTCATGTTTCCTTAGCTTGGGTTCAATTATTAGTCCTCGAAGACCTGGTTGAACAAATTCTCTGGAAGCCTTGTAATAACTTGGGTTGAGTTACTACTCCTGGAAGCCCTAGTTGGACAAACACTCTGGAAGCCCTTAGGGGGTTGAGTTACTAGTCCTCGAAGCCTTGGTTCGATAAATTCTCTAGAAGCCCTATATAAGCTATGGTTTGAGTTACTATTTCTGGAAGCCTTGGTTGGACAAATGCTCTGGAACCCTTGGAAGGCTTGGATGGAGACCAATCTGATGATGGTTTTTGGTGATGTCTGACTGTGAGGTGGAATCATTGTTTAATGGGTTGAGTTGGGTGGCCTCTGGAAGCCCTGGATGAGTTTTAATTGATGTTTTGTCTGATATCCCACATTTATGCTTAGAATATGGCACGAGGTTGATTTTCTGAAGAGAGACTTGGCTTAGCCAATCTATGGTCGATTGGAACATGGAAGTCCCATCATCGGTTGGTTCATTGCATTTATTAATGAAAAAATTCATTCCCCTGATTTCATGTGAAAATGTACTGATGTATATATGGATTTTGATGGCTGATATGTTTGTTGTATTTATGTTCCAATTATGTTTGTTATTATATTGGGTAGATATTGGAGGAGGGTGTTACAGAGTGGTATCAGGGCATGGTTCAAACACTTGGACTGCATGGGCTCTATCACAGGAAAAATGAAGAACAAAGTTTAAATTTTAGACCTTTATTTCATATATATTATAAATTTTCTTCTGTGGCATATTAGAAGTTAAATTTTTTTCAAAATTTAAAGTAAATCCCTTGATAATTTGGTAAAAGTTTCAGATATTGGTTCACAATACTTTAGGAATTATGATCCGAGGAAGATGACCTTCTTCAATGCACCTTTAAATAGGTCATGTTGGTATTTATGGAATAATGCATCCTATGTAAATTTTCAGAAGCTGAAAAATTTTCCACATTGAGGGGAAATACCATTTATTATGTGGTAGAAATTTTAGATAATGGGTCGCAATATCTTAGGATATATGAGTAGAGGGAGTTGAGCCTTCTGAATACTCTGAAAATCAGGCCTCAAACAGGTCACGCATACATGTTTGTTATAACATTTATTCTGGGCACTCTCAGGAGCTAAAATTTTTTCCAAAAGGAGGGGAAGTACCACTGATACTATGATAAAACTTTCTGAAATTTATTCGCTATATTTTAGGAGATATGACTAATGAAAGTCGAGATTTCTGGATACTCCTAGAAATGTGCACCAAATGGGATTGTGTTGGTATTTTTGTTATAACTTTTCACCTATGAAATATAAGAATTTGAAACTTGAACCATAGTGATGGAAAATACCACTCATCATATGGTTCAGTTTCCATAATTTGTACTACTACAATCAAGGACATATGCATTGAATCATTGGATATATTAGTTTGCATGCAAAGTGTTTGATGAAATGCTTAAAAGGTTGAATGATTAATTGCATACAAACTATTTGATAAAATGCCCCAATGAGTATGTTGTTTGTGGTTGGGGATAGTATTTATGTGTAATAGTATTTTTGTAGTTGATATATTCTTACTTGTATGCAAATAATTTTCTATATTAGTTTGTATATAAACTGTTTGAACAAATGCTTACATGCAAATGTAATAGTATATTAGTTGTTTTAAGAAAAGCATAAAAGTATGGTAATTGTTTGAAGAAAATGTTATTTTTTTGGATGGGATAGTATTGTATTATGATAAGATAGATGTAGGTGATATATGCCTATTTTCTTGCAAAGAATTTGAAGAATTGCATGTAGGGAATTTGAATGGTTGCATGCAAGGAATTTGAAAAGTTGCATGTAAGGAAATGGAAAAGTGGCATGTTTTTAGATATTATGTTACAAGTGGAATAAGAGTGATGTTTTTGACTTGGTATCATACAAATGTATGAGAAATAAAAATCAATTTGTTTTCAAGTGTGGTTAAATTTAGTAGAGATTTGGAGATCCCATTTCCATAATTGGAGATTGGAGATCAGGCCATTATAATAGCTTCCTCCTTCTACCTTAGTTTGGACCATGGATAGTAAGGGGGTATGCTTATAGTTTGTTATTTTTGGTGAATGTTGATTACAATGTCTTGATTTTTGGAACATGTGACTAACTGTGTATGAATTATATGTCGCTTACATGTTGATTTCATAATACCTACTTACATCCATGTATGTTAGGTTACATTTTTGAATATTTTGATTACATGTATCAGTCTTGTAGGTTGATTACAATAATTGATTGCTTATGTTCAACTACATGCATTTATGCGTAGGTGTAGTTGATCTAACATTGCTTATGTATATTGTTGGTTGAATGTCACAATGTGTACAATGGAGTAATGGCTGTTGTTATGCATGTATGGTCGTGGCTATGATTATGCATGTATAGTAGGTAAAACATGCCTTGTGTAGTCATTGTATGGAATTTAGGTCATCATGATGTTATTGGTTGTTATGATGCTAATGAACTAGATGACATAGAGCAAGGGATGCAAATCATCATAATGAGGTTGCAACATTAGACTTTGGGATAAGAGAAAATAGTCATACAAGTAGTGTAACTTTGGCATGTAGGTATGTAGGTTAAGGATTATTATATGCATTAGGGTTATATACATTAGGATTATGAACATGTATTTGATGTTATGGTTACATTCATGATAGATGTTAGATTATTAGTGTGTTTATATACATGTGTCAGCTAGTCAAGAATGATAGTAACTTGTAGTTGTATGCATTTCTATTGTTGTTCAATATTAGATAACTTGATAATTATGTTCTATGTTGTTGATGAGTATGGTATATAGTTTATTGTTGTTATATGCTATTAACTTGATGATTAGGGTCATTTCATTGAGATATTGATGTTATAATTTGGATTGGTCATATGCGTGATGGTTATGTTCATTGCCTTGAAGATATTGATGTTATATGTATTGTGTTAACCTAGTTTGACCTATGCAGATGGTTATGGTTGTGATGTTCATGTATGAACCGACATATTTGTGAGATGGTGTCATACTAATCTAGATTGACTTCGCATGTGTGTATGAGTTTACGATGTGAACATGTAAGTTAGATATTGCTATGGATATCATGATCTTATGAGTGCTTGAGCTGATGCGTTGTAAAGTTATATCATGCTAACTAGATTGATTGTGCAAACAAGATCACCTCCCATGAGATACATTAAGGTATTAGTTTCTTATGTCATATATTTGGTGCTTGACTGTTGATTATGTCATCTAGTTGATTTATTTAACATGGTATGAATGTTTGATGAATTACATAATATGAGTATGTGTTCAAATGATCTTGTTTTAAGATGCTTGTACTAAAATATATGTGTTGAGACAATTGATATGTACTTGAGTATAGTAGGTGATAGTTGTAGTATTATGACTAGTGACTATGAGTTGACTATGGATTATGACATGATCGTTAGTCTTGGTAACAATTGATTTCAAATTAATAGATATAATTGTCTTGATATTTGGAACTGGTGGTTGACATGTGTGACCAGTTGCAGAATAAAATTCTTAGTATTAGCATGACAAGGTAATAGTTGATGTGTCTATATAACTAATAGTTGGGTGGTGTGACAACACATAGTAAGCCTTCATTCCAACAAGGTAAAAAGGTAAAATAAAGGAATTGGGCAAGAATTCCTTTGGCTATGTTTGGAAACCCTAATTTTGAATGAATGAGTGCTTTACACACATGAAGTCTTCTTAACCTTGATTTCCTATGACATTATGTGGATATGTGCTATATTCATGAACATGCACTAGACATGTATACTAGCTGGTCTTTGGCTATAGGTGGATATGTTATAGGATTGGAGTCCCTTGAGAGATGGTGTGGATGTGTTCAGTTGCAAGTAGCATGATTGGAATAATAAGATGAGTTAGATAGTGTATTATTATGCTTAATTATACATTAATAGTTATGTGTTTATGGAAGCATGAGGTAGGGAGTTGCATGCAAAATAGGTTTCCATGAAATCTTGAAGATGACTTAGGTTGAAATTTCCTTGGGAACCATGGGGATTGAGTCATGGTGTCAGTCTTGTGCTTTTGGTCTTTTAGGAATGATTTGTAGTTTTGTTTATGTCTAGTGCAAGGCCTTTCCACTTTGTTGTAGTTTCATTTCGTTATAGTTTTTCGTGGTCTTCTTCTTGGCTTTTTCTTGTCTTCTCTTTTATTGTATTGAGTCTTGGGAATTGATTGGGAAGGAGGAAAGTTGATGGAGCTCAAGGAGAGATGTGTGGTACTTGAAAGGTAATGTAAGGTTCAGTTGAAGCTCAGTGCATGAGTAGGCACAACAGAAGACAAGGCTATGACAATCAATTGGATCGGCTGGGTCCATTGTGGTCAATGGATGGTAGCAATATAGTAATGAGAAAGATAACAAGAAAATATAAAGTAAATGGATTTGAGGCATCATATGCCTTGGATATGTTGGGAAATGTTGTTCTTAATGTTGTTCAGGTGTTGCATGAATAAAGAAATTTCTCTTAACCTAGACCTTATGCTATCTGGTAATTATATTATGATCATGATTATGTTGATGTTTATATATGTATACAAGAATGTATGTATGTCGTTGTCTAACAAGGTGATGATTGTTTTATCAAAATGATTATATATGTATGTATCTATGTATCTATGTCACTGTCTAATAGGGATTGTCAGGGATCATTCTTGTGAAGGAATAATTTCTTACGCAACTGAATGGCATGAAGAGGTTCCTAATTCATGAGGAATCAAGTTGGAAGAGTAGTCATGACAAATATACGAGGTCAGTATCATGTGGTTATGAGTTGATATTATATGATTATATTATGACTATGTTGTGGATATGTTATACCAAAGGATACACCAGCAGAATGAAAGTAGTGTCGTCTGCGGCATGCTAAGACAAGCATGGATAAGACACTGGAAGCACGGTTGCTTGGTAGAGTCAGTGTGGTTTAGGATGTGTGGTACTACTATTATGCATATGTTTTACATGTTGTGCATGTTGCATCTATGATGTGTGCACTTGTGGCGTTGTGTATAAATAGCATGTGTACATGTTATTTATGCAATGTTATGTACAGGATGGTATAAATAGGGTTGTGCGAATATTGCATATGTGCTGTTGTATACATATTGTATTGTATTCATGACGTGCACGTTGGATATGCAGTCTCGTGTATAGATAATTCTATGTACATGTTGGGAATGTAATTTTATGTAAAAGTGGTGTTGCGTCCATGTTGTACATTTCGTGCTCTGTACATATGGTGTGTTGTGCATGATTGTACGTGTGGTGGTGTGTGCATGTGGTGTTGTGTACATGTTGTACAAGTGGTGATGTGTGAAAGTGGTGTCATGTACATGTCTTACATGTGGTATTGTGTACGTCTTTCATGTGCAGTTGTTTACATGTGGTGCCACATACATGTTGTGTGTGTGGTACTGTGTACATGTGGTATTTTGTACACATTGTACAAGTGTTTTGGTGTACATGTTGTGTAGGTGGCACTATGTACATGTGATGTTGTGCACATGTCGTGCAAGTGTTGCGGTGTACTGGTGGTACTATGTATGTGTTGTACATATGGTACTGCTACACGTGTGGTATTGTGTGCATGTCATACATGCTGTGTTGAGGGCATGTGGTATTGTGTGCACGTCATACATGCTATGTTGAGGGAATGTGGTATTATGTATGTCCATCGTGCAGTCATGGTATTGAAGCATGTGTAATCGTTGTGTGGTACTCTGTGTAGGTATATGCATTGGGTGGTATTTAAAATCTAGTATAGATGGATGCAATGAATTGTATACACCGGGTGTAGGTGTATGTGTTGTATGTCAGGTGTAGATGCATGTATTGCATGGTGCAGTATGTCATGTGGTTGTATGTGTGTTATGCACAATATGATTCTATGCACATGGTTGAGGAGAAGGCACTGGGTGTTTTTTGGATGTAGCAACCAATTCAGAGTACGTACGAAACAAAGGAAAAGGTAGAAGCTAATGATTTATAAAGGATAAGTATCAACATTTTATTTTAGTTTTCTTATGCATGTGATTTATGACTGTGGTATATGATGATTGTATGGGATCTATTATTTTGGTTTACGATGGTTACATGCGATTTATGAACTATGATGGTTGTGTTTGAGCTAACCTGATGTGATATTTTTATACATGATGATGTAGTAAAATATGATAATTTGAATTTTTGTGATAGGAAGCAAACATGATTGCAAAATTACCTTATTGATGAGCTACCAATGAGGTATGATGTCAATTTATTTAAAATCTAATGGAATTTATGTTCTTGGTACAAGAATGCATGAAATGTTGGGTGGTGGAAATGGACTACAAGGATCAGCAAGAACAGTGAAAGAAATTAGAAATGAAGCAGTATTCTTGTAGACCACTTCAGAAGCAGGGCCATTATGGGACACTAGTACCCAATTGTGCACACTGATTTCCATGAGAACGCTATGACCAACATGGTGGTTTTAAGGTAGGGATATTCCTTGTCTTTTGTATCTTCTGATGCGAGGAAATATTTCCAAGGGATGGACTGCCCAGGATGGGGGTTCTAGGAGAACTTAGAAGGTGAGTGACTACACTGAAGAGGTACCTGATTATTGAGGTACTATGTAGCAGAGAAGGGAGGGTCACAGATGGATTTGTTTTTGCCATTAGAAATTCCATATGGAATCAGATGCACATTGGGACTGCGCCTTGGAACAATGAGTTGGTAAATGTTTGCTGAGAGGATAAGTGGCACAAGATTATAGTGGTAGACATTGGATGCAGATTTGACTTTGCAGTGGATTCTGGACTTCCTGGGAAGGAGGTGAATTCTCGTATTAATTTGAGGGTGGAGGTGTGAACCTCTGGATTCCCTTGTTGATTAAGAAATTCATTGTATCCTTTTTTTGTTGGTTAAGAAAATGTATATATGTGTATATTATTGTAAATACCGTAATGAACTTTGTTATAAATCTCCAATATGCGATATGGTTTTTATCTGGTCATGTTGTCATGATGTTTTTCTTTTGAGTGGGTCAATCACTTTAAATACTATAATGAGCTCTGTTATAAAGCTCCATGGGTATTATGTTTTGTTTTTAGAAGTCTTATTGGTTATAGGTGTCATTGAACATCGAGGACAGTGTTCCCCCAAGGGGGAGGGTTCAGTAATAGCCTTGATGAAAATTCCATGTAAAAATATATAAATACCACAGATGATTGGACATGTATTCCAAGCTGAATGTTGGGCAGGACATCCTAGTGGGTGTTCATTTGTTTTTTTATGGCTAAGGAAATTGGAAAAGGAAATGGCTAAGGCATTAAAGAGGAAAAAATGTATTTTGGCACATTTATTTTTAAAAATAATGGAAGTTGGGAGAAAAGGAAGGCGAAAGGTCACATGTTGCATGTGAGGAGGAAATTGAAGGAAAATAATGGAAAATTAATAAAATAGAGGCCTCATTAATAAAAAGGCTTCTGAGGATCAGTTGGAAATCTTCTTCGTTTTAGTATGAATGTTTTGTCAGTTCAGTTTTGGAGCTCTCTCATTATTCTCTCTCTCTCTCTCGTACTGTTGGATACGTATAGTTTTCTTGGGGCACTCTTGGTGGGTGTGGCATACTTGGATTCTTGGAGCAAGATGGAGAAGGAAGAGCAAGAAAGCATAAGAGGTCCTCGACATCAGAAGCTACATCAGATTCTCTTGCAAGTACTGAATTACATGTATGATTTCTTCACTATTTTGACATGCATGTCGTTTCTTGGTTGTGATCTATCATTGGCATGAAGGATTTCCTAGATCGACAATGGATTGCCTAGCCTTGCCATTTCTTGGATAGTCATGGTGATTGTGGGTTTACTTCCATTGTTTTGTTTTGGTTGGTTCTCATATTTCCTTAGCTTAGGTTGAGCTATTACTCCTGGAAGCCCTGGTTGAAGAAACACTCTGGAATCCCTGTAACAGCTTGGGTTGAGTTACTAGTCCTCAAAGCCCTGGTTGGTCAAAATCTTTGGAATCCCTTGGTGGGTTGAGTTACTAGTGTTGGAAGCCTTGATTGGACAAATGATATGGAAGCCCTATATAATTTGTGGGTTGAGTTACTAGTTTTGGAAGCCTTGGTTGGAGAAACACTCTGGAAGCCCTAAAAGACTTGGATGGAGACCGATCTAATGATGGTTTTTGGTGATGTTCCACTGTGAGGTGGAATCACTATTTGATGGGTTAAGGTGGGTGGCCTCTCAAAGCCCTGCGTGAGTTTTGATTGATGTGTTCTCTGAGATCCCATGTGCAATGTTGGAATATGTCACGGGGGTGATTGGCTAAAGAGAGACTTGGCTCAACCAATCTATGGTCAGGTGAAATGTGGTAGTCCCATCACCAGTTGGCTCAATTCATTTAATAATGAAAAAAAAATCATTGCCTTGATTTTCATCTGCAAATGTACTAATGTATATATGAATTTTTATGGCTGATATGTTTGTTGTATTTTTGTTCCTATTATGTTGGTTATAGGCACATTTTTTGACAGCAACTATGTATAGCTCTCAGAATGTCTTTACCAATATGTGAATGGACAATGTGTCTATGACTTAGTGGAGGATAATGCAACAAATGGCATGAGGGAACAATGGTTTGTAGTGATTCTCAGATAATTATGAGATCCTTACACTTAATTTTGTTATTTACACTTGTAGATTACATGTTGATGATATGTTTAACAAAATGCCTATCACGACTAAAGAGGTTTTGGTTATGATCTTGTTCAGTTTATTGCTTTTTTTTATTCCATTTCCTTAAAGTTACCAAGGAGGTTGAATCTTATCCATAGTGGCCTCTCGTTGCATGTTTACCCTAGTTGGACGTTTTCTTGTGTATATATGGGAGGAGGGTGTTACATTTTCCCTTAATCTTCTGTAGCTAATTATGGCCAATACAGGGAACCATTTCAAGTGTTGTCACTTCCACATAGGAAATGAAACCTTTCTCTATCTTTCTACGGTCTATTTTTGTGGTTTCATGCAAATTGTTAAAGGTTTTGAGGCCCCTAGGGTTCATAAAAAATGCCCTAGGACCAATGCAATCCCCTATGTCGAAACCTGCATTGCACCTAGGTAGGGAAATATTGCAGGCATAGTTGAAACGCTTTGGTAGACACTGCTGGGGTCTGTTGTATATATTTTCCTAAGTTGTTTTTTAGTTTTGCCTCAAATTTTGTGATCTAGGTGGATATTGGTGGCCACCTGCAAAATCCACTTGGACCCCCACCATTATTTCTTTCAGCTTTTTAGTTTCCTTAATTGTAGCCCAGTTTACTATTTTTAGCAGTTTTTCGGGTCCTAAACTTCTGAAGTGGTTTTGGTCCCTCCCCTACTACATCATGGTCCACTTTATGTATTGATACTCATAGCTTTCGACAGGGTAGTACTGGCCCTTGATGGCCCCTCGAAGGGAATCCCAAGTGGGTGCGGCTGAAAATAGTGAGCCTATACTTTCATCCTTCTGCTCGCAGTAGGTTTCCCACTAGTCCTTGATGTGGGGGGCTGCTTTGAGAAGAGCGAAAATAATCTTTTCTCGATTACAAAAATCATGAACAGAAAAATAACCCTCTAGCAGATTTAACCATTTATCAATGGCATCTGCGTCTATCTGACCCTCAAATATGGGGATTTCAAAATTAACTTGTACCTTAAATGGTGTGGGATTTCTAGAGTATTTGTTGGAGGCTGATGCATAGCCCCTAGGTAACCGCTGAAGGATCTGGGTGAAGTTGTCCATCATAGCGTTCCTTTGTCACTCGATGGCTTCTTGGAGCAATATTTTCATAGGATCTCCTGCCCCCTCATCTTTCTTTTCATCTGCCATGGGAAGCTGTCGAGATTTGCAATGCTAGTCTTGCAAAGGTTCGACCATTTCAAGCCCTAACTCCTTATATCCCAACCTCGTTGGGGACATGCAAAGAAAAACAGAGAAAAAGAAGACCGCTCTGATACCACTGATCTAGATTTAAACAAGAATGCAACAAATTACATAGATAACCATAAACACAGAGATGCAACAAAAATAATACTTCATTTCATTAATGTAAAATACTAAAATATGCTTACAAACAAAGTTGGAAATAAACTAGCTAGGGCGATGGTAGCTTATCTTTGAGAAGAGATGTGGCGGCTACATGCCTCTGAACTGTGTTACAATGAGGCTCGAAGGGCCATTTATTGTTGAGAAACAATGGAAAACCCTTAACATTCCAAAACCTAAACCTAGAAAATGAAACGCCAAATTGTGGGCCCCATTTGGGTAAATTGGTACATCAACTTCCTGGGGTCGTAACCTTGGCATACAATCTCCGTTTAATGTGCACAATATCTTGTTAGAAAGATATATACGAGAACTACAACTTTAGGAAGAGAAACATCGGTCCATGGACCCATGTTGCTCGTAGTTTTCCCAAAAAATGTCATTTAGGGCCTCAAAATGGCTCCGAAAGTTCAGGACTCGAAAAAATGCTAAAAATAGTAAACTGGGGTACAATTAAGGAAACTGAAAAGCTGAAAGAAACAATGGTGGGGGTCCATGTGGATTTGGCAGGTGGCCACCAATATCAACCTGGATCATTTAAACAGTTTAAACAGAAGAAGCGAGACTTTGGATCTGCGAATCTGAAGCAAGGGAAAGGTGCCCCCAAACTGTAGAACAAAGGACAAAGCCAAGACGGGGCGACCCAAGAAAACCCGCCAAAGCTAAAAGCAAAGAACAATGCCGTGAAGGCGAAAAAGGACACGGGAAAGTGGTGTGAGTTCCATAAGAGCTCCACTCACAACACAAGTGAGTGTCAGGCCAAACAGTCACTGGTGGCCAAGCTAGAGGTTTCAGAATTAGATGCATGTTCCGACTCTAAGTCAGAACCTACTAAGGGGAACGATAAACGGAAGTAGATTATCAAAGTGGAGCCCAACGCCACCATTTCCACCATGAAGATCCATAGGAGGAGAAGCGCCTCTTCCACTTCCAGATGTGGGTAAAGGGCTCCCCGCTACAGTTCATTATCGACAGTGGCAGCCAAAAGAACCTCATTTCGGTAGAGGTTGTGAAGTGGCTAGGCTTACCAACCACAACACATCCACAGCCATACACCATCAGGTGGCTTCACCAAGGATGAGATCTTCGCGTGAGCCGGTAGTGTCACCTTCCATACAACATCAAGCCCTTCATTGATGAGGTACTGCATGGCATTGCTCCCCTTAAAGTTTGTGATGTACTATTAGGAAAACCATACTTTTGGAAGCGACATGTTATGTATGAATCAAGGCCCCGTGCTGTTATTGTTACTTTGGGAAATACGTTGTATAGGATACCGAAGGTAGCACCGCCTACCGCCATCTCTTTGATTACTACAAAACAATGTAGTAAGCTTGTTTCCAAAACTAGGAAATTTGTTTTCCTGATAATATGCCCTCAAGGAATGAAGAAGATGGTGGCCATGACCTCCAGACAGGGCCCCTCCGCACGACAATTACATATGGACAAGGTCGTGGAGGAGTACGAGGATATCTTCACCTCCCCTGCAGGGGTTCCTCTACACTATCAGGTCAAGCACTCCATCGATCTGACCCCAGGTGCGACGCCACCCAATGGACCAATCTATCAGCACTCTGTTCTGGAAAATAATGAAATCAAGAGGCAAATTCAAGCGCTGCTATAGAAAGGTCACATCCGTCCAAGTTCATCACCCTGTGGGAGCCTGATCATGTTCCTACAGAAGAAGGTTGGGACTTGGAGACTTTGTATTTACTATCGGGCACTGAACAAGATCACTGTCTGTAATAGGTACCCGATCCCATAGATTGATGACCTCTTGGACCAACTGAAGGCGGAAAAATATTTCAACAAGATTGATTTGAAGTCAGGATATCACCAGGTACCAATCGCACCCTCCGATGTGTGGAAGACTACCTTCAAAGCCAAGGAGGGCCTTTTCGAATGGTTGATTATGCCTTTCGGATTGACGAATGCTCCTGCAACCTTCATGAGGCTAATGGATGACATCTTGCGGACATTCACCAACTCATTTGTAGTGGTATACTTGGATGACATTTTGATCTTCATCCAGAGTTGGGAAGAGCACCTCCACCACATCCGACAGGTTCTCCAAACACTGTGGCATACAAGCTATGTGCCAATTTGGAGAAATGCACTTTTGGCATGACCTAGGTTCAGTATCTGGGATACATTATTGATGAACAGGGGG